>CAEFZY010006080.1:0-260237 GCA_903066815.1 Brachyrhaphis roseni
TAATTAATTTCAGCTCTCTGAAATTAATTACAGTGATTCAAAGAGCCCTGACACACAATACCATCTAGAAATTTAATGGCACAACAAAAAATTTTTACCTTCATGACACTTTAATCCAATTTGCATAATAATTTGGAACATGTTCAGCTCAGGATGACGTGAAATGTGAGGAGGTCAGATGTAAACCCTGAAGTTCAATAGTCTGTACTGGTTAAAAGTCACTTCTAAAATAATCTAGAAGAAAAAACACTGTCTCAATAAGGCTGCAGTAACACTAGCCCAGTTCAGTCCACTTCAGTCCAACTCCAGTCTGTTTGTCTAGTCAAACTCCAGTTAGGTTAGTGAGGTGTGAACACTAATTGACCTCTGACCTCTAGTCCTTCAAACCTCTGTCTGGGTTCAGTTGAACGCTAAGCAGAACAGAAACTGCTCCAAAAGGGCATGCTGTGGTGGCGAAGGGGATACCGTGACCCACATTTGGAGGCCTTGAGTCCTCGACGCGGCCGTCGCGGGTTCGATTCCTGCAGTATGTCTTCCCCCCTCTTTTTCCCCCCTTCCTGTCAGCCTACTCTACACTAGAGCCACAAAAAGCCCCCTGGAGGGGAAAAAAAAAGAGGTAGAAAGCGGTTTCTACCTTTTTTTTTTTTCCTGCGTTTGGACCGTTTGGAGCGGTCCAAACGCAGGAAGAGGACTACAGTGCAGGGCATTCTAGGTAAATGGAACCAAAGCTAGCGTGCTAGCCTAGCGCTAGCATTAGAACTGGCTCCTGGTTTTTAGTCAAAAACTAAAAAGAAATCCTCCAATCCTCTGACGCCTCCATTTTTGTTTCCATTTGGTGAAGAAGGAAGTTGCGCTCAGTGTCCTCAGAGGCTTTAGTGTTTTTTCCGTCACCCTGTGGGGTGCAGCGCCCCCACAGGCCAGGAGGAGAACAGGTTGCTCAAAGGGTTTGATTGGTTTGACTCAGAGAACCACAGCAGCTGGAAATGGATTAAATGTTGTTTTGGTTCCAATCAAACTGGGTCTACAGGACTATCAGGGGGGAAACTGCCTTTAATTAGATCATTATTTTGAGATGATATCTTTACCTTCTTCCAGTCCTAAACTGACCACATATGATGTTGAATTTGCTGCAGACTGACAGCATCATTCCTCTTACTCCTATAACTCTCCAGGTTGGTCAGTTTGGCTCTTACCGCTGTCCAACTCGGTGATGTAGCACTCCTCCGTGGCCCCTGATGGAGTGTGGATCTTAGCGTCTATGAGGCCTCTGGCTCCATTCATCTGCACGGCGAAGGAGGCCTCCTGACCCACCTTCAGCCCCATCTCCTGGACAAACAGAGGAGCAATGTGTTGGTACAGACAACATGTTTCTCCTCCATCTGGTTAGAAGATGTTCTCACCTGCAGGCTGGTAATGGTGAGGTGGCGGGCGTCGTCAGACAGGCTCGCCACGGGAACGATAAACGGAGAATCCGGGATGTGTTCGTCATTGAACTTGATGGACACCTCATAATCTCCTGCAGGTTATAAATAGAAGGATCCTCAGTGTCTGATGGTGATCCTGAGGGATCTACTCTGTCTAGATGTTCCTACCATCCAGCATGTTCTAATCTCCCCAACGCGATACCCAGCAGGCTGTGACATGCTGCAGAATCAGCCTGAAGATCATAACCTGACCTGAGGTCTGCTCCACTCTTACCAGGCTCCTGCACCACGTAGGAGACGCCGCAGGATCCGTCCTTTCGGTCTTCAAAGGTGATCTCAGCTTTGCTGGGTCCTTCCACAGCAATCGACAGACCGCCAGCTCCAGCTTCTCTGGTCCAGATGCTGAACTCAGCTGCAGAAAAAACACAAGCTCTCCGTCACGGCACAGCTGCAGCTTCCCAGCGCCAAAACAGGACTTTCTCATGGTATGGCTACAGAACTTGGATGCTACCTTCCAGGAAGCTGCAGGACACTGAAGGCTGAGGTGGGCACCACTGGCTACAAAGTTCGGAGTGCTAATGCTAATTCAGTAAATATGTAGAGAAGTAGAACCGTCGATGATACAAATGTTTTGTTTTTTATGATGTAAATTAATAAAAATCCCCATTTTACACCAACAAAAGCTAAAGCCTACCGGGAAGTCCTGCCAAGCCGCGGTCCAGTCCGGTTCCTCCAGCTCGGACCTTGTGGGCCCCTCCCTCCCCCAAGGGCCCCACGGTGAACTGGAAGGGGCTCCCAGGGACGTGCTGGTCCCGGTACTTCACACTGACAACGTGAGGACCCATCTCCTGAGGGACGAAGCGGACGCTGTAGGTGCTGTCCTCTCCCTTGATGATCTCTGCGTCCTCCATCTTCCCGCCAGGACTCGTTACCTGAGCCGTCATCTCCTGGTTCGCTGCCTCACCTGAGGGACGCAGCAGGACGGGGAGGAGACAGGGGACAGACGGGAGGACAAAGACATCACAGGTCATCAACTGGGCGGAGCAAAGCGAAACCTAAATAACTCATTTCTTCTTCAGCTGCGTTTAGACTGGCGGTCCTGTTTGATTCTTATTATACATATTAATTATGTTTTTGCACCACTGCTTTATTTTTCTCATGCAGAAATAAAATATATATAAATATAGTAAACGCAGTTAGTCCAGCTGGCAATAAGTAAAAATAAAACAACTTATATTTACTCTACCAGGTTGAGGCTGAATTAGATATTTATATTTCATTAATGGGACAAAAATATTAACAACTTTACACAAAGTTTCATATCGTCATTTCCTAAAATCATGGCCTGACTCTTTTTTTTTTTTTTTTTTACCAAAAATGATTTATGCAAAACAAATAAAGTCACCACTTCGTTTTTGTAAAAGGATTAATTAGACACAAATAAAACAATCAAATCACTTTTGGCAAGAAATTGACAGGTCTTTGTTTTAGGAAGGTGACGATATGTTTCTACTGTCAAACAGGAACAAAACACTGCCCTCATCTGTTCACACTGTATTGCAGCACCGATGGTACTTCATGTGCGGTTGGAGGGAACCTGAGAGCAGTTTGTGGTTAAAGACAGAAGCCAAGCAGCAGCAGGAAGAGCTTCAGGGACACACACCGTCCTGCAGCGGCAGGCGGCTTCCGGCCGGCATCCCGCTGAACCCGCTCAGACCGTCTCGGCCCAGAAAATCTCCAAACACATCCCTGAAGGGATCTCCTCCGACCTGCGTGCTCTCCTCCACCCGGACCTCCCGCTTGGTCTCTCCGGCTCGGGTCTTGCTGATCTCGGTGCGCTCGGTGCGGGTGTAGGTGTGGCTGCTGCGAGTGAAGGTCCGGGTCAGACGCTCCTGAGCGGAAACCATCTGAAACCAGTTTCCTGCAGCCGGCAGGCAGGAAGGAGGAGGACAGGAGCAAGAAGCAGATGAAGGTGAGGAAGCAGGAGGCAGGAAGGACAGAGGAAGACGAGTGGAGCAGAAGATGAAGACAAACTCTACCTGGTATTTTCAGGTTGAGGTCACAAGTGCTGCCCACGGTGGCGATGGAGGGGGCCTGCCGCTTCCTGGTGATGCTTTCCTTCACGCGGCCTTCGCCAAATATTTTAACAGTGAACGGACTTCCTGTTTGGAAACACCAACAATGTTAAACTAAACCAAGTCAGAAACTGCCAGTTTAGAAACCAACAGATCCCCTTTGGTTTTTCGGTTATTGCATATTTGTGAGTATGTTGCAAATTTTCTGCAAAAATGATCAATAACTTTGGGTTTAAGTGATACTAACTCCCATCTGCAGGTGGCGGTATTTCTGTCTCAGCCTGACTTTAAGTCAGGTTATCATCCGCGATCGGTGAGGAACGAAAAACAAAATATTTAATAAAAATGTATTAATCAGTTAAAAATACCACAAAACTCCTTGCAAATATTTCTAAACCAACATCACAAAAATATGGTGAAACCCTGGAGGGACCCATCTGTGTTTTCAGATTCTGCCTGTAGGAGGCAGTGTTACTCTACATGTTTGCTTCTCTAATTTTCACCAGGCTTTTTGTCTGATGTGATGCGTTTAAAGGTTGTAACAGCACCTAGTGCTCCACAAACTGTTCCTGGTGTTTGCTCCGCCTCTTCCTGTTTCCCAGCATGCATGTCAGGAGGCAGAGCAGCAGCTTCTGGCTTTACCTGGAACATGCTGGTCAGCGAACTTGATGTTGATGATGTAGTTCCCAGGTTCTGTAGGGCAGTAGGTCACCTTACACGTCCCGTCATCCACATCCTCACAGTTAATATCCACTTTGCTGGGACCCTCGATGGACAGGCCCAGACCGCCATAACCTTCCAAACAAAACAGACTGTCAGAACCGAAACCCCGACCCAGACTCTGAGCAGGCGGTATGCGTCCTCACCGGCATTCCTGGTGTCCACGATGAACTCTGCAACCTCGAAGGTGTGTCCCTCCACCAGGCCCTGGCCGTAAACCTTCACCCTGCTGGCGTCGCCGATCTCTGACTGACCCACCATGATCTTAAACGGGCTGTTAGTCACATGCTTCCCACTTTTCTTCACACTCACCACATGTTCGCCCACTTCCTTCGGGGTGAAGGAGATTCCTGCATGAACGACAGATCAGACATCACTTCCTGTGACATGTTGAGAGATCCACAAGGCTTCTGTCCCGTTTTGTCCCAAATCAAATCTATCAAGACGTTTCAGGAACTTTCTTTACTCAACAGTGAGGAAACCAACTGTTGAAAATGCCAGCAGGCCGGGCTCTGAACCCAGGTGAGACCTGGACAGGTACCGATGTGTCTGTTGGGGAGCCTCTTCAGGAGACACGGCTCTTTGTGGCCAGACGGCGCTCTGATAGTTGCCATCAGGCTGCTCAGGTCCGTCTCTGTGATCTTTAAGGAAACGTCTGACGAGGTGCCAACGTTGAGCTGCGACGTCCTCATGGCGTCGTCTCCTGAAGAGGAAACATGAAGGAGTGAACGGTGAACTGGCCCGGTCGGCAAGAAGTCGGTTTATTCTCTTAACATGGTCCAGACTCAGACTGATTTGATTTGTTTGTGCCAGAAGAGTTTTCCCTGTGGAGTTTCCTTACCGGTGATCTTTGACATAAACGGGCTTCCCGGGATGTTTTTGTCATCAAACTTGACGATGATGCTGTAGTCTCCGGGTGCGGTGGGCAGGTAGGACACCGTGCACGTCCCGTCTTTGTTGTCTGTGCAGCTGATCTCTGCTTTGGACGGACCTTCAACAGCCAGGGACAAACCTCCTGCAGAGAGGCAGAGGACGCACCATGACGACGTTCACCTGCTTCACGTTCAGCTTCCTGTTGACTGAAACAGAGAAAACCTGCTTCCTGTTGCCGATACCTTCTCCAGCGTCTTTGGTGACGATGGTGAAGGTGGCCGGCCGGCTCACCGCACCGTGGCTCAGGCCGGCGCCGAACGCCGTTACATGACCGCTGTTGATGGCGTCAACGTAGAACTGCAGCGGACTTCCTGAAACACACAGGAGGGAAGCAGTTTTACAGAAGGTTCTGGTTCTGCTGGAGGCTTTGGTTCCACCAGAGTTGAACTTAGCTCCTCCCTCCTACAGCATAAGTCTTGTGTTTAAGTGTTGTTGTAATAGGAAGACATGAACCCAAACGGCCCTCCCAACTGAGAGGAGAACCAGAACCTGGAGTGTTTTGTGGTATGAACTGGTTTCCCTTCTGACCCATTTAGCTGATCTCAGAGAGGATCAATGGTTGCAGATCACAGTGAAAAATGGTTCAGTGAGTCCAACAGGAGCAGGGAACATCCCGGTTCTGGGAGCCGGAACAGTGAACTCAAACAGGTCCAGGCGGACCAGAACGTCTGGCAGCAGTTACCTGGGATGTGGCTTCCGTCGCATCTGATGTCCATCTCATGCAGGCCGCGCTCAGTCGGCGAGTATTTCACCATCACCGTCCCGTCCTTGTTGTCAGTGATGTTTGGCTGAGCTGTTTGACCCGACGGCATTCGGACCTCGCCTTCAAAAAACACCAAACAGGTTTTAACTCGTTACAGCTACTGAGCCGTTTCATGAAGTCATGAAGTGTGAGGAATGGATGCGGTGTGTGTTGTACCTGAGATCTCTCCTTTCTGCACGGTGAAGGGGATAACCAGGCTGAAGGGACGCAGCACCGGCTCCATCCCATCCGCAGCGCTGACCGGATCGTCTCTTGCCTAAAACGGAGCAGAGGGGAGGTATGTCACTGGTAGCATGTTGGGCTCTTTGGGAACGGGTCCAGAAACGAATGGGAGGAAAATGAGTGGCTGGAAGAGCCAGCGGTTCATCACAGCTGGTTCTGACCCAGCAGGAACAAACCGCAAAGAGATGAAATGAACTTTAAGCGAAGCTTTGGTTATTTCAGCCCAGGAGGTATTCATGCAGCAGCTGGCAGAGGATGGATCAGGGAATCTGGGTTGTTATTGACCATGAGGTGTCAGTGACATAGAGTCGGTCTGCAGCAGCAGATTAACGGCAGCGCTGATACCCAGTGAGGGGAGAAGCCTGCGTAGGGCGAGTAGGGCTGCTGCGACTGAACCTTGTCACATGGTTCCTCGATTATTGGCACGGTTTCACTCGCCTGACGAGAACAAGATGCAGCAATTAGAGCAAACACAACAGTTAGCTGAAGGCAAACACCTAAATAAACCTCCACTCAGGCTGAACTCAGCAGGTTCAGTCAGTCGGAGGCTGATTACTCAGATTATCCACTGGAAACGGAGAAAACAGATAATATTAAACAGGAATTAGTTTATTTTCATCAATGTATCATTAATTAAACTTCCAGGAAAAAATGTCTGAAGTTTCCACTGAATGGACGAATGGGTTCCCAGACTAAACCCAACCCAAACAAACCCAAACCAGGACTAACCAGAAAACAACCCCAACAAGACTAAACCTCATACAACCAAAACTCAACCTAAACCAGGAATAAATCCAACCCAACAGAAACTAGGACTCAACCCAACCCAACCTAAACCCCAGCCAGTCTGCAGTTTCTACTCACCATGACATGGAAGGGGCTGTTGGGAATGTGCTCCCCTCCGAACCGGATAGTGATGATGTACTGGCCGGGTTCTGGAGCCGTGTAATAGATATCAAATGTCCCGTCTGCGTTCTCCACCACGTCCACATCCAGCTCCGCTCCGTCTGGGGTCGACACCTTGCAGGTAACTTTACCTTTGCCAGCATCCTTTGCGTCCACGGTGATGACCGTTTCCTCTCCGATCTGGATAGTCGGACCAAGACCTGAACCTGATGGGGAGAGCAGGTGTCGTTGCTTGATACCAGCTAACCGACCGGGACCTGTGGGAACTGGGTTCTGGTTTTCAATCATGCATGAGTCTAGCTAATTTATTTCCTTAGCGTTTTCATTTCTTTTCTGGACCTCGTGTTCATCAAGAAAGGAAATTTCCAAGATGAGTAACTCTGCATCCTAAACATGCTTTTTATTTCTCATTCTAAACACTTGGGTTCTTTGTCTGAAGGAGGATCATTGACTCATAACGTGCTTGTCACACTGGATACCGATTGGACAGAGGTGGCTTGTTGGTTTGATTTTAATACCGTAGGAAAAATTGACGGCAAGTCCTACCAAGACCACAACTGAAGGAAAGACTACGCCTACAATCAGACCCTGAATGTGAGCCAGAGGTGGTAAAGCTGCCTTCGCCAGGTCCTTCCCAGAGACAGTCTGGATCTGTGTCTGAATCCGGTGAGATGTTCAGAGGAACTGAAGAATCCAGGCTGGGTGGATGAATAAACTGATCTTCTCTGGTTCAGTGAGTCCAAGATCTCAGCAGGTTGGTTTGAAGACATGAAAACAAGACATTTGCTCCACATTAACTTGTTTGTAAGTGAATCTGCTTTGAGACCAGTCATCAGACCTGGGTCTCTGTGAACCAAGTCAGATTCTAATTCTGCCCGGTAACAGCTAACAGAATCTGGGTTTTATCAGGTGGACCACCTGGAGACGCAGCTTGGCTGACCAAGCAGCTGAAAGTTTTCTCTCAAAGGTACGTCCAAGGCCTCTGCCACCAACTAGATGTTTTTTAAAAAAAACATTTTGATTTTTTTCCCCTCTGGATTTGAGAAAATCTGCATCTCTGCTTGGTAATGCCTGTAATACCTCTGCTCCACCAACAGGTGGTGCAGCTGTAGCTAATACAGTTCGACTTCTGTTATGAACTTCTTCAGCTTTTAAGTGACAGAGGAAGAGAGACAGATGTGGGAAGGAAACAGAGAAAAGACTGCTGTTGCCATGGTTCCCATCCATAAAGCGGATCGAAAACATAAATATGATTTTTGTCACACTGCAGGAACACTGAGAACATTTATTCTCAGTTCCTTTGAGTCTTTGTTGTTCATTTGGTTTTGATGAAGCAAAAAATAAAGAATCCAAACATTTAAAAAGCTGCAGCGTGAATTTAATTCCTGCAGGAGAACCTGAGGGACTCTCAGTGAAACATCAGCAGTTTGTAGGAAACTCACCCAGTCCGTGTCCTCCAATGGAAACTGAAAGGAAACGACACAGTCAGCAAGGCTGAATTTGATTGGTGATCTGAGCAGCGGTGGGCGGAGCCTGACCTGTGACCAAACACTTGCTGGCATCCCCCGTGGGCACAGCGTGGATCTTGTAGGGCGAGTACGGGATCTCGTCCCCTCCGTACTTGATGGTGATGGTGTAGCGTCCCGTTATGTCCGGTACATAGGACACCGTGTAAGTCCCGTCCCGGTTGTCCCGGATGTTGGCCTTCTTGGGTTTCCCCTCCGGGTCCTGGTTTGACACAGACAGGAAGTTAGCGGACTGAACAGTTTCATCACTGGTCTCGGACCATCAGCCACTGGGAACAACACTCTGATTGGCTGCTGGACTTTGGTAGAGTTCAGTTTTTATTGTGGTTCCGTCAGAACGAAGCTTCAGGAACATCTCATTTTCAGACATGGACATTTACACACAGAGCCTCCAAAAGTATTCACTCCTTCATCCTAAGGGTGTGAATACCTTATAAGGGTTGTGGTTGGAGTGAAGCATGAATGTCTGCCTTGCTTTGCTCAAGCAAAATGAGCAGCTGCTGTGGTTCTGAGTCAAACCAACCTGTTCCCCTCCTGGCCTGTGGGGGCGCTGCACCAAGAACCTCTGAAGGAAACAATACAAAAACCTCTGAAGACACTGAGAGCAACTTCCTTCTTCACCAGATGGAAACAAGATGGAGGATCAGATTTTAGTGTTGGAGGATTTCTCTTTAGTCTTTGGCTAAAGACCAGGAGCCATTCCTGCTGCTAGCGCTAGGCTAGCATGTTAGCTTTGGTTGCATTTACCCAAAATGCCCTGCGCTGTAGTCCACTTCCTGCCTTTCTTTTGGAGGAGTCTCTGTCTGCTTCACATATACCTTCAAACCAAACCAGAGTTAGCTTAGCATTCCCACTTCTCCAACCAAACCGGACTCTCTATGCAAATGGACTGAAATTATTGTCATAATTTAGCTCAAAGATTATTTCAATTTCAAATGCAGTTGAAATTGTGCATTTGTCTCAATGGCGCCCTCTGGTGGACTCATCAAGGACTGCCTTTTTCAGGAGCAATATGCAATTAATCCGTTTTTATCTGTATTTCTTGTTATTGTCTTTAAATCATATGCTACTGGTATAACAGATGAATAAACAGATAATATACCTTTCCAGGAAGTATTTCTTTTAGTACATCCGTGAATTAGCGAACAGGGCAGTTTGAGGTTTTTCACCAAAAACAAAAGTAAAACAACTGCTCCAATTTAGTTTCCTTTTGGTGAAGAAGGAAGTTGCTCTCAGTGTCTTCAGAGGTTTTTTGTCGTTTCCTTCTGTGGTTCTTGGTGCAGCGCCCCCACAGGCCAGGAGGGGAACAGGTTGGTTCGAGCAGCTGGAGGTGGAAAAATGTCCAAACCGAGTCCAAGTGGAAAAACTGCTTCATTTTCAAACCAGTCAGGCATGCAGGAGGTTTTACTCATCCAAATCAAACTCATGGAGTTGTGTTGCTTCACCTGCCCAGGAAAAGAGAAGAAGGACTAATTAATACAGAAAATATGTATTTTATTTTCTGATATGTTAACTAAACTTTAACTGCAAACTGTGTGATCCTGGACATTTTCAGCAACGTGTTTCTGCACCTGAATTTGTTCCAAACCGATCAATGAAGAACTTGTTTGGTGTTCTGTCTCCACAGCAGCTATAGAAAATCACAGGCCAACATTTCTCTACATAACTTAATTGTATGTTGGATTTAGCGCCGGTTAGCGCAGCCCACAGAGAGGTGGGCGGTGAAAATTAAATTCTCTGCTCTGGTTTTTAGAGACCGCTTCCATCCCTTCTCACGTCAGAGCATCATTTATTTAAGTTGTAATACTGTTTTTTTCTGGTTGCTGCTGAGTGAAAGCCGGTTTGCAGCCTCTGCCGGGGTGAGTTAGGTGTAAAGAAGGAGAGCGTGCGGCCTGGGGAAGCCTGGGAATCTGAGCCGGGTTTCAGAGGCTGATGACATGCCAGAGATTCAGCCGTTCATTCAGCTCTTTGTCTTTACGTCTCGGCGCTCAACCAAACGTGACTCAAATAACAACGAACCTCCTCTCCTTACGACCCACAGCTGTAAAAATTGGGTTATTGATTGGCGGCTTCTTTGAGCGCTGAGGCTGATCTGAAATCTGACAACTGTGATGCACATATTAGCATCAACCAGAAAGCGAAAGAAAAGCTGAGGAATCTTCTCTTTAGAAGTAATATCGATGTCTGCAAGATTTACAAGAAAACTCTGGATAATAATGTTCAACTTCTGACATAGAAATAATTAATTAGCTTAATTAACACTATAATGAGACAAACATAATGAGTAGCGGTGCAGTTATTGTATTGTTTAGCATTTATCGTGATCATTTTCTTATCATGATCAGGATAAATGTCCATATCATCCAGATTGATAGTTTTACCATTTTCTCTGCTGTGGAAACTGTCCAGGGTTATTTATGAAGATTTCACTTCACTTTGAGGCAAAAACGATGAAAAACCACGAAATGTTTACCTGTCAAAATGTCAGGTTTAATTAATGCATAAAGTACGTGTTGCTGGCTCCTTCTGCTCAGGTTCAAAAAGCCTCGGTTCATTCCCACCAGCCCTGTTCAGTTCACTTTAATCCAACTCCAGTTCGTCTGCCCAGAATTAGTTGGTTTGTAAATAACTGATTCATATTTTATGAATCTATTGTGTAAAATAATAAATTAAGAGGCAGGATAAATCTGTTTTTGGAAGTTAGACCTGATTTTTGTTTTCACTTGTCACTAATATTCAACAGCTTTTGGAGGAATGCTGCCACTGATAAAACTAAAAGCCAAAAGTCTCTGGATGCTTAGAAAAAGATTTTTTTTTTTTCTTTCTGTTTACCAACATAAACAAACGATCTCTGTGGTACAAACCTTGTTTTTCTTTCAACCTCTGTCCCTCAAGTGTGTTTCTGTTTGTTAGGAATGATTGTGCTAATTATAATCCGCGCTGTTAATCAGGTTTTGACTCCTCTGGGTAGGTGGCAGCAAACAGCATTGCTGAACCATAAACTTCCTGTTTCTGTTGACAGACTGCGGACGGCGGCCAACAGCTGAAGCTACTGGCGTAAAGCGGATTAAACCGGCTCCAAAGGTGCGTCGAAGCAATTAGGAAGAGGCAGATGTTTGATGACTTTAGCTCAGGATAAAGATTTACATTTTAATGTTCATCTGATCTGCTTCTTTCCAAACAAATATTATTTTCAGCGTGTTAAAAAAAGAGCTATTAAACCAATTTTCAAGGAGCAATAAAATGTTGGACTTGACAATGAAAGCAGAGGAAGATAAGAACATTACTGACAAATGTATCTCCTTTAATTGCAAAGATGTTGTCGCTCTTTAATGAAAAGCAGACAGAGCAATTATCCAGATTCATAGTTCTGGGACGTTTCGTATTCAATCAATAAAACCCTTAAGAGAGAGAAATCATTTTTAACTTCATGTTACCAGAGAGTGAATGTTAATTAAATTCTGATGTGGACCAAAAATACAAACTCTGGTCCGTCTACAAACTCAGAAATTTCAGAGATCGCTCCAAAAACAGGAAGTGGACTGCAGCCCAGAGCATTCTGGGTAAATACAACCAAAACTAACAGCTAGCCTAGCGCTAGCAAGAGAAATGGCTTGTGGTCTTTTACCAAAAACAAAAGAGAAGAAGATGGCGACCGAGGCAGACGTAAGCTTCAGTGGTTGAGCAACATTTCAGATTTCTATCCATTTCTTTCATACTTTGACTCTCAACCTGATGAACTAAATATCCGCGAATATATTGTAAATAATCTCACGAGCTCTCAAAAACCCCTTCTTCAATTAATTTTGCTTTAACTGCCCTTTCTGCTGAAAGGGTAACAGTGTGGAGATTCAAACTTTGACAGCATGAAACGACACGAACAGGCAGAGAAACGCAAAGACGAAGAACATTTAGTCCATAAAAAAGGTTTGACTTTCAGAACGCCATAAATAATTCAATTACTCCAAAAAGCTCTGCAGCGAATGCTGCATCCACTGCTGCTACATTAGCTAACATGGATCACGACTACACAGCCTCTGAAACTCATGCCTGTAGTCCAGAGGCTGATCTTATAACTTTACCTTCATCTAACCCTGACATGCCAGCCAAAAGAAGAGAAACAAAAAGCGGAGTTACCTTTGCAGACCTACAGGATACGTCACTGCTAGAGTCAATGAGCGGCCAGATGACCAGGAGAACACCGTGAGCTTCGAAGCCCTGAAGAAATCTATTGATTTTACCTTTGCAGAAGTTGAGCCTCTTGAACCGACATGAGAGCGATCAGAAGTTCACAGGAAAGATACGGCGCGTCGCTGAACTGCAGCTGAAGCTAAATGAGTTGGTAGATACGGGCGGAGGCGGGACCTCCATGGCGTCCCTGAAGGCAACTGAAGGCCAACATCTGCTGGGCCATGTTACCTGACTCACAACAGAAAGTCACAGAGGACATCGTCCTCCGCCTAGGAAGGCACCAGGGAACGTCAAACCGGCCATCAACCGCTTCACGAACAGATCGATAGAAACCTTCTGAGGAAGACGGAAAAAAGAGCAAAAATCTGGAGAATAACAGATTCAGGTCTGCTGAGGTTTAACTGCTGAAGACGAAGCAACACGAAACAAACTGTGAACCATGATAGAAGTTGCTGAGATGAAGTTGTTGAGATAGAAGTTGCTGAGATAGAAGTTGCTGAGATAGAAGTTGAAGACCCGACTTTGAGATGTGATTCGGACTCTTTAGTGACGGGGGAGTCAGAAGGTAAAAATGAACAAGATATATTGTTTACTGTTTTGTAACTCTGAAATACTTTAAGCTTTTTATTTCCCCCTTATTTAGAGATTGATTATCACGAAGCTATATGGTGTTAATGCTTCATTTATTGACAGATTTGCTCTTACATTTCTTTGGTACGACCAGTACCAGAGACTTTTCTACATTTTATGGTTCTCATTTCTCCTTTTCTGTTTTTTCTCTTAACGCCGAAAACGTAAAGCTCTATTTTTATTTGCAAAGCAGCAAAAACTGACTTTTCTTTTTTCCAGGAGACGCTCTGTTAAGAATGATGCCCAGCTATGGAAAGCACAAAGGGACATTTGGTTTTCAGCAGGCGCAGGAGGAGCTGCTGGACCTGCTGAAGAGTGGAGCCATTTTACAGTCTGAGGAAAATCCTGAAGGACATTTTTATTTTAATTATTGATGTCATGTTGACCACAAAGTGTGTATTAATCTGTCTGGTTGCTTTCCAATTGTTTTGATAGCAATGCTATTAATGTTGATGTCCTCACCACTCCTTTAACTGACCACAAAGCAACATTAATGCAAATCTCTATGAGTCCTAATACTCACCCCAGGGGTCTTACTGGAAACTGAGCGGCTCTGTCCTTAAATGTAAAATGGTTCATTGATTAATCCAACACTTCAGGCATAAATCTGGCAGAAAAAACATTTTGTAACAGCTGGGAACTATTTGAATGATCAAAATATCTGATAACATTGCTAAGAATAAAAGAGCAGAAGAAAAGAATGTAATTTCAGAAAAAACATCAATAACCCCAAAAAATGCCAGAAAACCTAAAATGAACAAATTCACTTAATCTGTTGGGTGACATTTACAGGCTGAAGGAGTGATTCTGAGAAAAAGATGGAAGGAGGGCAGAATAGGTTTTTTTTACTCTTTTTTTTTTTTTACATTTTCAAACCAGAATTAACAGCATTGAAAAGCTGAACATTGATGGAGACTGATGAGAAAAATGGCCAAATATTGTCTAGATTTTCATACTAAATTCTATGAACCAGAATATTTTAGCTGGATCTCCTACAGAAACTGAAACAGTTTGGAGGAATCTTGTGATGAGCCAATAATATTACAGGAAATCATTCAAGTCCAATAAATGTCGCTGTTACTTCTGAATTTCATAAACCATTTCTTTCAAGAAAATTTCTGAGTTTTGTAGAAAATGTTTGACTTTTCAAACTCAGAAATTTCCAAAGTTTTTTCTCAAAAACTTCAGAGATTTTTGGTGGAAATTTATTCCTTTCTTTTCTGTCTAAATTTCTTTTATACGTGACTGAACAGTGTGAATGTGAACCGCAGCAGCTGAGAGTCTTTCAGACTATCAGACCCCAAAAATATTATATTTGCTTAAAATCCAACCTCATGTCTGAAACCATATAAAACTGAAACAATGTCATAAATATTGAGCCTAAATTCCTTCACATCGATGTGACAGACTGAAGGTTTCATTACAAGATGCTTAATCATCTTAAGATATTCTTACTTTTTCCCTTCCAGCTTCATGTTGTGGTTTCTGTTGTAGGTTTAGTTTAGTCAGACACTAAAGAAGAGATGTGCACAGAAAGAAATCAATTATTCCTCCAAGAAAATCTGCTGACTGGTTCACATGAACCTGCAGCCAGACAGAAAGACAACGATCAAACTTCTGATCATAATGACATCAGAGTCCTCAGGCTGGAGCATCCATAACCTGTCCAGGGCGCAACGTTTGTTAACACGTGATAAATGTGACATTTCAGACGTGCCGCTTGTTACCAGAGAGAGAAAGGAAAGTAATGAAGCCATCAGTTCCTGACGAATGTCTGATTATGGTCGCTTTTCTCATCATTTACATGCAGAAAATGAAAAAGATGTAATTTTCCTTTAATGCTAATGTTCTCTGCGCTCCGATGGGGAGACTCATCACCGCCCAGGGTTGAAAATGTAGTTAAGTTGTCCAAAGAAATGAACTTGTGGAATAAAATGCTTCATTTATTATTCTGTATTTCAGTCTATTTTACTCTGTGCACTTTTACCTGAATTAACTTCAAATAAACAATTAAAACCACATTCATAGTAAAGCAGCTTCGGTTTATAACGCCTGTACAAGTAGAGCTGTTAAGAACAAGGTTGAATCGGTTAATCGGACTAACCACGATGAATCAATTACTAATATAATCGTCAAGCAGTTTAGTAATCGATTAATCGCTAACTGGAGTAACAGACTCAAAAAAGGCCATTTGCTGAAAGACAGAGCAGCATTTGTTTTAAATAAAAGGTCATGCCAGCAGTCTGGCAGCTTGTCAGACATTTAAAACTAAAAGATTAATCAATAATTATCAATACACTGATATGAAACACTTATATTGTGATTTTCCAGCCATGTTGTCTGCGTTTTAAAAGGCGGGTTGTGGTTCTGGTTGTGGCAGTATAAATACTGTCATGTAGTTTCCCAGTAGAGTAACTGGCCACTCAGGCTGTGAGGCTCTCACTGTGTTCATCAGAGTCCGTCTCTGTAGCGCCGCCCTGGAGGTAAAACTCGAAACAGTTCATGTCCAGCATGTGTGTGATCTGCAGAGTCAGTAACAACCCTCACTTGTTTGTTTCAGATGTGATGAAGTAAAAAAGCTGCATATATTTTCATGCTAAGTGTAAAAAGTAATGCTGTTATTCTGGAGCCCTGCGGGTCGGACAGGAAACAGACAGAACCGACTCTGTAACTAAAGTCATTAATTGAATGTTTTCCTCTGGTTGTTTATTTGCTGCCTGTGGAGAGAGAAATCTCCTCCATCCTGGACGGATTCACCTGCTCTGCTTCAGTTTCTGGTTCCGCTGAATGAACTCTGTTGTTGTTTGTTTGTTTGTTTGTGGAGCAACAGAATAAAAAATCAATGTGAGTAAAATGTGGAGCAAGTTCTGGTGTGAACCAACGTCTCAGGCGTCAGGCAGGCCTCCCGTTATTGACCTCCTCTTTCTGTGTGTGTGTGTGTGTTTGGGATATGTTATTGCTCATTTCTCCTTCTCTTGTTTACAGCTGAGTGTTGCTGTTTGTCCTGTGGAAACGTGTCCCTGTGTGAGGAGACGTGATGTGGAGTTTGGCTGCAGATTTCCATGTAAAGCCGAACAGAAAACAAAACAGAAAACTATTTGTTTCTTTCTTTACACAGTTCTGGATGGATTTAAACAGCTTCCCCATCAGGTTCTGTTCCAGTTGTCTGGGTCATGTTTACCTCCTGACTTTATCTGAACATGTTTAAAGGTCTTTGTAGCAGATTGACTCCATAATATTTCAATATTTTGGTTAAATATATCTGTTTGATTTGGAACCAGAACTCCATCATCTGCTCCACCTCCAGCTGCTGTGGCTCTGAGTCAAACCAACCTGTTCCCCTCCTGGCCTGTGGGGGCGCTGCACCAAGAACCACTGAAGGAAACCACACAAAAACCTCTGAAGACACTGAGAGCAACTTACAGAATGTAAATAAAGATGGAGATTTTAGCATTTGGAGGATTTCTCTTCAGTCTTTGGGAAAAGCCACAAGGTCTACAATTAAGATTTAAAGGGGCAGTGTTATATATTTTCATGTTATTCCAGAATCTGTTACCTTCAGTTATAAAAAATGCTGTATATATCAAACATAACTTAAAAAGAAATTGACTTCATAAATTGACGCCTTTAAATTGGGCCTCCGTCTCTTTAAGAAGTTACACTGCAGATTATCTCACTAATAAGGTCACATTTTCTCTCATGTTTTAAGTGAAATAATATTAATATTTCACTCATTTTAAAAAATGATTGTTAAAACAAGCACCTACATTTTTCTGAAAAATTACTTGCAGGATTTTTTTGTTATTTAAAGTGTAAAGATAGTTTAACTAGAAACTAGACCAAAAACATTAATATTTTGTGAAGTTTTGTTATTCTGACCTGCTTTTGAAAGGATCTCAGAGAAAAATGAGAATAATGTTCGTCTTTCTGGCTAAATTTAAAACAAAAGATTTGGACTCTTTAGTTTAGGCTCTGCTGTCCTGATGCGTCACAGTGAAATCAGTCCCATCCTGCTGTCAGGTAGTTGGTAAAAAGTCTCTGGAAGTGTCACTAAAAGCTGCACAGCAGCAGCAGAATGATGCAAGAAAACTGAAAAATACATTTAAAAATCCCCTGAGTTAGATTCTGGGAACCTTTCTTCTGTTTTTGTTGTTTTTATTTTATAATTAATTTTAAAAATATACAGACTTCAAGGTTTGTCAGCAGCTTGGTGCAGAATATGTTGTTTTAATGACAGAAGTGAGAATTAAAGGCTGATGTTGGTTGGGATGAAGAATCGTCGCGGCTCGGCGGAGCAACAGTGATGGACAGTCAGAGACGGCCGAGTTAAAAGGAACAAACAGCTGCAATAAATCTTTCAGCTCGACGCACAAAGACGAGCTGCAGAGGAACCGGAGAGTCCGAGAAACGCAGCCGATAAGATCCGCATGCAACCTGCAGCGAAAAGCAGAGGAGCGCCATGGAAACCCACATTTTCTGGACCTCAGAGTCTCAAGAAACAACAAAAAAAACCGACTGGATTTCAGGAAATTACACAAATACTTAGAACCGGGGTCCTCAACCTGTGGCTCCGGGGCCCCCAGGGGCCGTTTGGATCTCCCAAAATGGTTCAAAGTTAAAATGATACAGAATCAACTAATGTTTTAAAAATGAATTTAAGAAGTTTGAGCTGCTAGTTTCCATGTAATAAATTAATTTTACAGGATAAAATGACACTATAAAACTTTTTTGTTGGAAAATATTTTCATTTTCCATCAATTTCAACACCCAGCAGAAAGAAACATGTTCATCTTCTTTTCTTTTATGGTTTCCTTCACATTTACAGTTAAAAATAAAAATAATCTGGGCTCAAACAATTTAATGTCATTATTTTTAGCTTTCCTTCGATAGATAATCAATATTACATTCATTTCTCCGTTGGCATTTACAATTTTTTTTATAGAAATAATTTAAATTCGGTACAAATAATTAAAAGTGAACACTGCAAAAACTCAAAATATTACCAAATAATTTGAGTTCAGTTTCTAGAGAAAATTTCTTGGTACATATAAGTAATTTTTCAGCAACATAGCGGATCTTGTTTTAGGTCAGTAAAATGTTCTGGTTCCACTGGCAAATTATCTCATCAGCAACATGGAAACATTTTTTATGTAACTTCTGTAAAAACATTTTTCTGCATATTTGTTAAAATTGTCACCATGTTGTGACAGTTTACTGTAAAATTGATAATTTGTGAAAAAAAGTAGCCCCTTCCTGTGGTCCTACTGCCAACTGCAGAAAAACACTGCCTGTTCAGGAAACAACCAATCAGAGCAAGGAGGCGGGTCTTAGAGCTGTCAGTCACCCTGGTGAATGTTACATTGTGAGAAAGAAAAAATTGCATTATTATGTAATGAAATGCAGTTGTTTTGTATCAAAACTGTATTTAATAGCCAGTTATTGCTGTTTTATGACGTTAAAAAGAGTGAATGTTGGAAAAACCTATTGTTTAATTTGCACAATGGTATTAAATTACTGGCTGCAAACCTTTATCACACTTAAAATGAGCAAAATTATGACATTATTAGCTGTTATTACGACCCTGAGTTGATGTAGATGTTGCAGGATGACTGACTCTGCAGGTTTATGTAAACATGAAAAACCGGGTGAGATCATCGGTCCGGCAGCATCCGCCTCATGTCTCCCCTGGACGGGGCGGGTTGGGTCTGCCGTCAGGTTTCTGTTCTCCAGGTGGCGTCCCAGCTGGCGCCGTGTTCATCAGGATGTACCGCTCACCCCATCGCTCACGGGTCGCAGCACCGCGCGCTGAAAACACGCCCACGCTGCCGCACCATTCAGCTCATTTACCATGCAGCTAAACCTTTAATCGATCAATAAAATCTTTTACTACTTGTCCTCTAAAGAAAACGCATCCTGTCTTCATTCTGGGGTTTTACATGTGAGAACAAGATTTAACATTTTTATTCATATAAACTGCTAGTTAAAGCAGTTAACTGCTGTTGTAACCATGACAACAGGAAAAGCAACTGTTGCTGCTCAAGAAATTTAAAGAGCTGAACAAATTTGCTTCAAATCAAACAAAATTGGTGTCAAACATTTAAAAATATTAATAAATGTTTCCAAAGGTCAACCAGCCGCTCATATTTACAAAATTAACTCTGCTGCAAAAACCCTTAAACAATTAATTTATATGAATTTAGTTGTATTTTGTTAATGTGAGGCTGATCTCTGGCAGAGGCAGAGTACACAAAACTGTAGTAAACAAAAGTAGCTCTACTTCAAAGTATTTTCATTCAACTAAACATAAAAAGTCCTAAATACTAAAAAGCTATTTGATAAAAAGTCTATTCAAGTACTGAGTAACTGATCATTTAATACAAACTGCAACATCAGGTGGATCAAAATATAAAGTGGAAATTTTGGCATTTCAAGGACGGAAATGACAATAATTCAAATAAGCAACAAAAAATAACAAAATCAGGCGAAAAAAAAAATAAATAAATAAAATTCCAAAACAGTTTCTGTCATTAAAAACTTCAGAAACTTTAATAAAAACTGCAGCTGTGTGTCTGAGTATGGTGACTTTTTGGTTCAAACATTTTTGTTTTTCATTTAGCGAGTAGAAAATCTAGAAATTTTACTGAAGTCAGAGTTGAAATACTTCATAATAAACTCACACAAGTAAAAGTAAAAAGTGTAGTCTAGTAAAAATATTCATAAAAGTAAATTTTTTCAAAAAAAATTACTCATGTAAATGTAACTGAGTGAATGTAACTAGTTACCACCCAGCTTTGATCTTTGATGACTTCTGGAAACTTTCTTTTAAAATATTTAAAATATTATAACACAAACAGAAATTGTTGCTGCACAAATGTTTGACACCAATTTGGTTTAATTTGAGAAAAGAGTCGGACTGAATTCACTCAGTCCATCGTCCCTCAGAAGAAAACCTTTAAGACATATTAATACTCATCTATTTTAGGCATTATTTCTTTAAGTTTATTTTATTTTAAACTATGACCTGCATTACAAAGCTTGGTCTAACATTCACTGGCTGATTGAAGTGCAAAGAATTTATATTTATTTATTTTTTGTTTTTCTTTTCTTAGGACTCTATAGTTGGTGTTTAAGTTCTGTCAACAATGTCTTCCAGTAAAACATCATCATCTGGACATATTTTCATATCTGCTGCATTTTTAACATAAACATGGCCGACCTCCCTAATGTGAACTACATGAAGCTCCAAACTGGGCCGAAACCAGAACAATGATCAACACAGCTACACCAGAAGGCCTGAAAAGACAGAAATCAAGAAAATGCAGTGGCCTAGTTAAAGTCCACACACAATTTCTGCAATGAACTGAGGAAAAGTGTGTCATAATTCATTTCTAGGTGTTTCTTTTTATTTAATTAGTGGTGTATGTGAGTAACAGCAGTTATTTTCCACATCCGCAGTGAGTTGATCAGGAATCTGCTGCGATTACACGGCTGTATTCATTAAATTGACTTGAATGCACCTGAGCAAGGCAGCGCAGCCGTGATGTAAGCTGCCGCTTTAAAGAGAGAGGAGGACACAATGGGAATGGAAAAAGACAGAACATGCATGAGTACCTGCATGTTTCAGGGAACAAATCAGCTTCGGCACAAACAAAACAGGAGATTTCTCCTGGGCAGCCTGAGCAGGCGCATCGGTACACGCTGAAATGTAAGTTCACAGCTGTTTAAACCAGATTTAATAAAACCCTTTGGAGGTGTAATTAAATTCCTCTCCCATGACTGAATTTAAACATAACCAGAGAGTAAATATTACACAGCGCTCCAGGTCACCACCATAAAAGCTGATTTAATTCAGAGTGTGAACATTAATCCAACCAGGTTTTAACAACAGCAGAGCTAATTTTTTATATAACTAACTTTTAAAACGTTTAATTACCACACTTAGCTTTGTGCTAATTTATTTGGCTGTTTTGTAAACTTTCAGTCAAATAAAGTTCAACATCTGTGTGAAGTTTTGGTTATCGGATTTCTTCTAGTAGTTAAACGTTTGTACTTATGCTCTTATTTTGAAGTGGACGGAAGCCGTTTACGCATCAGTTCGTTCCACAATAACTTTATTTAAAACAAGAAACATACAGGAACAAAAATAAAACGGACGGGCGAGAACAAGATATAATTATAATAATAAATATAATATCTAAGAACATGTAAATAATAATGCCAAAGTTAAATTGCTGCTCCACGGTTGTAGCTATGTATTTTTAATTGAAGTTAGCGACTTAGCATTAGCGTCTGCTAGCTGCTGTTTTGGTGTAGTTAGCTACATTAGCGTTAGCAAAATGTTTATTCTGCTAGCACAGCTAACCTGTTAGTTGGCAGCGCTCGCCACTGCTTTTAACAACTTGTTGTTTTTCATTTTTTCAGTTTAACTGTTCAGTTTAAAAAAATCACATTTAAAATTATTTACATTGAAAACAAAAAGGAGCAGTTATATAAACTTTTTGAGGGTAATTGTGTCTGTAAACTTTAGTTTTTAATTTTTGTTTAGTACATAAAAAAAAAGATCCTGAATTTATGTAGATTTTATCTTGTTTATGTAGCATAATCTGCATAATTAGGCTATAATACAGTCAAAATGTGGCTTTCACGCTGTTACCTTGCATCAAGGTGACAGGCTGCAGGTAATTACTGCTTATTGATTACCAGCAGCTGACAGACAGACTCTAAATAGGTACAATCATGAAGACAGAGCGGCTGAGAGCCAGGAGCATCATCCTAGTTTTAGGTCTGCTACTGATGCAGACGCGGGTCTCTGTGGAAATCAGCGCAACAGATCTGCGGGTGACGCAACAACAGCGGTTTCCACTGTGAGCCAGCAGCTCATTCAGAGAAAACTGCAGGAAAACAACCACCAGGCAGTTTTTTTTTCTTCCTCTGTTTCGACGCTGACTGCAGAGATTGATTGCAAACAGCTTCGAGGATTAAAAAATAAAAATCAAAAATCAAACATAACTCAGATGAAAGGAAACGCTCTGAATGCGTCGTGATGCTCAGAGGTCGAATGAGTTCAGGAATCTGTAAAATTACACTTAACTCAGTTTTTATCTGAGTTACTGAGTGATGCAAATCAGAATAAATGAAACTAAAATGAACAAAGAGTCATAAAATACCAAATCTTTCCAGAATGACTGAAAGACTGCCAGAGGTAAACAATAATACAGGAGCAGACAGTTTTATATCTCGATAAAATGTCTTGTTTTAACGATACATAAAAATTTTAGATCTTGCAAAATATGTTACTGCTTAAACGAGAAAGGAAATGACAAAACCTCGAGATGTTTGAGTCCAGAAGAAAGAGTGAGAAGAAGAAAAGCATTCACCCACTTAGATGTTTATTGGTTTTATAAATCAGTTCTGATCAATAAAATGTATTTATTTTTTAACAAAAAGGTCATTTTTATGACCCTCTGTGCGGGAGAGAAATATGCGATGAAAAAACCTTTTCTGGCAGCAATGGATAAATATTTAATGTTAATTTGTGTCCAATTTAATCCCATTTACATAAATAAACTCCTGTGATCAACAGCTTCTAAATTAAAACTATTAAAATCTAACAAAGTGGATTCCCAGATAACGTGACGTTTCCCCTTCCTGTCCGACATCACAAAGTTCGATGAACCTCCAGCGGTTCTGGTCCAATAGAACCTCCAGATAATTACGATAACAAGCCCAGAATGCAGATGTCTGAACGTTATAGATTCTGTTGATTAAATCAAACCAAAGGCAGTCAGTCTGCTGATCGCTCTGAAGAAACAGGAATTTTAACACTTTGCATTTTTTGAGCCTCTAACAAGTTAAATTATTTTTTGTCTCAGCTTTTTTAACAGCTGTTAAAAATGAATTTGAGTGGTTTAATAATTTATGTGAATAGTATAACAGAGATTATGGTAGTTACCATAACATAAGGTCAGAAAAAGTTTTAAAATGGTAAGAAAGTGAGAAGTAGCTCAGCTATGCTAGCTTGACTTTGACACCGTAGCTCATAAAGCCCTCATGTTTTAATCAGCAGCGTCAGACGTTTTAAATAGTAAACCTGCAGTTTGAATGCAGCTTGTTTGCTCAGTTGATCTGAGCCGGCAAACATTTGAGGTTATGAGGCAAACCCACAGCTGTTTGGAAAAAAGCTCAATTACTTTTTATTTCAGCTCTTTAGGCAGATTTATTAAAAATGAATAGTAATTTAAGTGGTCATAATAATCTATTTGATTGGTAGAACTGCTAATATGAGGTCAGGACTGGTTCTGGATGCATATTTTGTCGTTCCTCCCGGTGTTTCCCACCTAACCGAGATGAAGTTCCTCCAACCGGTCTTGGAGGGAAACTCACCTCATCAACATAGATCCAGAAGTTTTACTGTTTTTAGAACACAATTATGAAAACTATTTTACTTAAAACATGGGAAAATGTCTTTTTATTAGCAAAAAAAAATCTGCCAGAAATCAATATTAATGAATAATTTTCTGGCTCCTGTCGCTTGCTGAAAAGCTACTTTAGTTTGTTTTGTTTTAATTCAGGTGTATTAGCGTGTTTGAGGTAGAAACTTAAAAAATAAGTGTTTTTACAGTGTGTTTTTTTATTTCTGTGTTTGACACTGGTTCCTGGATTTTCATGCCTGGTCAAAAATGTGCTTTAATTTTTGTTGTATCACATAAAATCCCAACAGTTCACTGTTATCTTTATGTTTATAACTGTTGTAAGTTGACTGACGTCAAAAGGTCTTTTTGATTCCAGATGCTCTCGTCTTTTATCGCTGCTTGTTGTTTGTATTAGTTTGTGTTTAATAACCGATTAAACATTCAACGCCAACATTAAACTGATAAAGCCGCGGTGAGCTCATTAAAGCTACATGTTTGATAGTAAACAGTAACGGAGCAGTGATCAGGGCTCTGATTGGTCGCTGCTGGTGAGCAGGAAGTGGAGGCAACATGGTGGAGCAACAAGTTGCCTGCTGCTCTCCTGATTTATCACCACAGCGAATGAGAAACACCTGCAGGAGGTTGCTTCCCTGTGTTGATCACAGCTGCTCCTTCATATAATGAACCAAATCTGATGAAGTTATAAGCTACACTAACATCATCCTTCCATGTAGTTTGACTTTTAAATGTCATTTTCAGTTGTTAATTCATTGTTTCACCAACATGTGAGGAGCCATTATAGTTTCTTCTTGATGAATTTTACTCAAAGATGTTTTTATTTCTGAGTTTGCTCGGTAACAGCATAGTGTGACTTAACCAAGGGGAGACTTTTGAAACGGCTCATTTTCCAGACACCAAAATATATTCACTTATTTCCAAAAATTGCCAGAAGTCATGATTACTGAGAGGAAACAGGTGGCACAAGCAAAAACAAAACTCAGTGGAAATCAGAAACAAACTCCTCAGATGGTCATTAAAATGCATCAATATTTAAATGGCATCACAGTAAAAGGGCAGAAACCTTTACACTGCAAAAACGGAATCTGACCAAGTATTTCTGTCTAGTTTTTAGAATAAATATCTTATTACACTTCAAATAAGGAAAAACTAACTTACAAGAAACTTTTCATCAACACACAGGAGCTTATTTTAAGAAATCCTGATGAAAATGTTCTAGTTCCATTGGCAGATAAATTTACTTATAACATGAGAAGATTAGTTAAATAATCTAACAGTAACAAGTGATTTTAATCACATTAAAGAATTATTGACTTAAACAAGCTCCTGTGTGTTGATGAAAAGTTACTTTTAAGTTAGTTTTGTTTTATTTCAAGTGTACCAAGATATTTGCACTAAAAACTAGACAGAAAAACTTGTTCAGATTTTGTGTTTTCAGTTAATCTGAACAAACAAAATGATCCAATAAGCAGCAACCTTAAAGGCTGGCGATTAAACATGGCTGCAGATATCAGAGGAAAACCCGCACACTGATGACGCAGTTTTAATTCAGCTTCTCAATAAAGTTGTTTTAAGCCGCTCAATCAAAGCTGCAGGAGCTAACCAACCTGAGCAGCAGAGAGCAAACACCATCCAGGTTTTTACCGCCGTCTTATCTCCTCTGGACACACCGCGGGGTCAAAGTTCACCTCCTCCTCCAGCTGCACCTCAATCTGCCAGTTCAACTGGTTTTCATTGTGCTAAACAGATACCTGAGTGTGAGCCCGGCACGACGAGGCGATGAATCCTCTCCATGCACAGCAGCAGATTTTTCTGCTGAACCAGAGAATCGAATCTCTGCAGAGTAAAAACCAGCGAGAGCCAAACGAACGGAAATAAACTCAGCAGCAAAAGAGTTTAGTTCAGCAAAGTGTGTGAATGTTTAACACACTTCACTCATGATCAGGGCTGGGCGATATGACTGGAAACGTATCACGATGTAAGCATTGATATCGATAAATATCGTTTTGATTTTTATTTTAAACAAAATGATGATGTGGCGATTTCTCTTTAAGCCACGATTTTCTCTTGAGTTGTTGTCCATGTTCTCTGTTTTCATTGAAAATTGACCTAAAAATAAATTCATCTAAAAAAATTTCTAGAAAAAAACTAGGAAAAAAAATTATTTTGAAACTTTTTTCTAAAAAATCTTAATAATCTCAAAATTTCAGATTTTTTACTGTTCAAACTCAGAAATTTCCCATTTTTTTCTAGAAAATTTCTGATATTAATCTTAAAATTTGTGTGTGTGGGGGGGGGTTCTATTTAATTATTTAATAACTAAAATAATATTGTACAATAACAATGAATGCAATATTTTTCTCTCTCAAAATTTCTAACTTTTCAAACTCAAAAATGTTCAAGTTTGAGAAAATTTCTGATTGAAAATTTTCTGGGGGTTTTGTTAGCAATTTTTTGACTTTTCAATCTCAGAAATTGCTAAATTTATTCTAGAACATTTCTGAGATTAATCAGAACATTTCTGAGACTTTTCTTGCAAATTTTCAACTTTTGAAGTTCAGAAATGTAAAAAAAAATTTTTCTTAAAATTTCTGTTTTTTGGCAGAAAATTTGTTCCTTTTTTACCTGCAATGGCTGTAATACGCCGTCGAATGCAGATATATTGAATTACCATCAGGATAGTAAAAATGTAGTTATGTCTTGTCAAAATCCATTTTGTCGACATCTAGAGTGAAATTATGGATAGTCAAATGAAACAGATTTTATGTTAAAAGGGCTTGCCATATAACTGTGAATATTTTGGTTATAAACGCAGACAGAATAAAATGTTTGAGTTAATTTAAAAATGACTTTATGACATTTCTGTGAAGCAGAATCATGTGAATGGACCCAGAATTAATTTAACTCTTAAATACATCTTCACTCAGCTCTTCACATGTAAAACAACCAAGCAGGAGGTTCAGAGCAGCGAATGATCTGCTGAGGACTCTCAGTGGGAAAGTACGACTCACAGAGACACAGACGGAGCCATTATTCATCTAATGAGACGCTTCAGCGAGAGCCAGAGGTCTTCAGCGTTGTGGAGAATACTAGAGGGGCGAACCGTCATTAGAGCAAATCAGGTTAATGACGGGATTAGCAGCTCGGCTCGGCCTCCGTGTGCTGCAGATTCTCTGTCGGCTTCCAGAGCAAAACCTGAGCAGCAGAAACAAACATGGAGAGCCAACGCTGCTGCGAACTCATCTGCTCTCACAGAGACGCCATCAGGAACATCTCAGAGGAATTTGGGTCGACTGGAAGAATTACACTGTAAAAACACAAAGCCTTTTCAGCAGGGGCTTGATTTTAGTCAATAATTCATTTATACTATACAATACTGGCAGATTATTTCATTTATGACAATATATTTATCCCATATTATAAATAGAATAATATTATTGATTTAATATTAAGTCAATGTTAAGGAATTATTGACTTAAGACAAACTCCTATATATGCTGAAAAGTTACTTCTAAGTTACTTCTATCTTACTTCAGGAGTAATAAGATATTTGCACTAGAAACTATAGAAAAATACCTGGTAAGATTTTGTGTTTTTGCAGTGTACATTTATTCTGATATGCATAATCTGTTTAGGCTCCAAATGTTGGTCTACATCCCAGCAAATCTCGACAAATTAAGCTCAAATGTTTGAGCAAATAAAAACGATTTACTGTTGGATGAGAGGAAGAGAAAAGAAAACTCTTTGATCCATGAATGACACAGAGAGAGAGAGAGAGAAATGTTTGAACCTTATGGTTGTAAATTATTGATGTCTTGGTGGAAACCTGCACAGTCCGGCTGTTTCTGAACAAGAGGGACGTTGGCAGCAACAGAAGCAGCAAACTGGGCTTCGAATTTTAAAGAAACAGGACAAGAAACCGTTTCCAGGGTAAACAAGAAACGTTACGATTCAAGATGAGAAATAAGCAACAATTTTATTGAGCTGGAGGCTTAAGAGTACAATGGACAGTTTAAAATCTAATAAGCTTTTCATTTGCTACTATTAGTATTAGCAACATTTAGAGAAAAGTCCAGAAATTTCTAAAACAGAAAAATAAAAGATCCCAGAGTCAATGGTTAATAAATGTTAACGGTAAATACATTTAAACTTTGGTTGAACTTGATTAAACTCTTCAGAGTTAGTTGCAGGGAATGCAATTAATCAAACATTTTAACTGAAAACAATATAATCAACAGAGTAAACTATGTTTTCAATTCAAAAAACATATTTGCTGCTTTTTAGTTACAAGCTAAATACGCTCAGGTTATTTTTTATTTTTATGTTAAACTTTGTAACCTGATGAAATCTATTTAATGAGATAATAGAAATGAATGTGTTAATTTCCCAGCCTTAATGTAAAGAAAGTAGTTTTGAAGCCAGCCAGGCTTTGGCACCGGGGTGATACCGGGTCGGATCAGCTCTTTCAGGTAACTCGGTTCTCCGGTTTCTGCTCCTTTGTTCCTCTCGTTAAACATCTCTGCTTCACCGAGCTTTTCTCTCCCCGCTCCGCTTTGTTTTAAACCGGGTCAGCTCAATTAGCGGCACCGCTGGTGACCCGGTGTGAACGCAGCAGTTCCTCTGCAGGCTAATGGAGGCGCTGCATTGAAATACATTTATGCAAATCAAAAACTAAGTTAATTAAGTGGAAAATTGTCTGCTGACTGACATGATTTTGTGCTTCACAGGGATGAGCTTGGATCAGTCATCATGTTCGACATTATTGGAAACGTTCAGAGGGATTTGATATTCAGAATTTTAAAAGTTAAAACTTAAGCTCTTTTATTCTCATTAACAAAACTAAACATTTAGACAAGAATTACATGAAATAAAGATGAGATTTAATTTCTGACACACCATCTCTGCCAGCAGCTACATTTACTTAATTGCATTTTCTTTACTTTTTGGAGAAAAATATATTTATATATTAGGAGTATTTTTACAGCAATGTACTTTTTACTTTTACTTGTGTAATTTTATTATGAAGTATTTTTACTCTTACTTGAGTAAAATGTTTTAACCATGTTTATGACACAGACCTGCAGTTTCTGTTAAAGTTTCATAATATTTTCATTGAAAGAAACTGATATAAAATGTTATATTTGACTGACTTTTGTTATTTATATGGATTATTGTAATTTTGGTCCTTAAAATACCAAAATTTCCATTTAACTTCATAATTTTGTCCATTATGTAATTTTTAAATATTAAATGATTGATAATTTGATCAGTTACTCAGTACTTAAATTTTCTTTTCACCAAATACTTTTTTACTCTTGACTTATTTCTTAGTCGGCTACTTTTTACTTTTACTTTTGTAAAAATATGTTAAAGCAGTGATACTCTTACTTGAGAACAACTCTGTCCACTTCTGTTTATTAAACTCTTTTACTCTCATCAACAAAGCTAAACATTTAGATAAGAATTACATCAAATAAACATTTTATTTAATTTGTGAAACACACAGAAAACTGTGCATCGCTGCACAAATTGTCAAATTATAACTTGTGTTTAAAGGGGAAATAAAATCATCTGAAAATAGAAAACTGCTTTTCTTTACCATGTAATAAGCCGTTATCAGTTTATTTCAGCCTGTGGTTTCCATCTGATGGCGTCGTTTTCCATCTGCAGCTCAGTGAAGTTTCCAGATGAGGATCTTGGTGAACCTGAACGTGTCGGAGGCTGATAGCAGCTTCGCCGCAGGACGCATTAACTGCAGCGAGGACATAACCCAGAGCGCAGCGTTTCCGCCACCGGCTGGGAGAAAAGAGTTTCAGCTTCACTGAAATGAGGGAAAGTTCACTTTTTACAAAGTCCTGGATTCAGCTGGAAGACGTTAAAACTGAAGTTACATCACAACGTGAGTCATCACCATGAGAGCAGCTTTACGCCACAACGACTGCATCGCTAACAGAACAGCAACAGTTTGGTTTATTAGGGAAAAACCTGAATGTTCAGTTTTCAAAGTCATATTTTCACCATGTTATTCATACATTTATAAATGTCCAAACAAAATCTGTAGTTTCTTAACTAATTATTTAGTTTGAAAACGAAATAATTAGTTAAGAAACTAAAGATTTATGTCCAAATTAAATATTTAGTTCCAAGTAAACACGCCATTCCAAAAAAAACATTTATAAACTAAACATTAGCTTAATATTAGGTTGGTAACAAAATAGTTAGGTTCAAGCTAAATATTTAGCTAATATGTAAATTAACTTGCTGATAAGCGGAAGTGGACTATCAAAATAAAAGCTGGATTTTGCAGACTGCTATTTAAACTCTGCTGCTGACTAATTTCCACATTAACTAATTATAGATGTTTGAGTGAAATGTTTTTGGGAAATTATACGTTTAGTTTAAATAAATATTTAAATATTTGGAACTAAATATAAATATTTAGTATGAAATATCTGGATATTTAGTTAAGAAACTGAACATTTAATTTGCAAGTTGTTTTTTGTATTTTTTTAATGCAGATCGTCTCATTGAGATCCAAGATCTCCTTTACAAGAAAAACAAAATGACAAACACAGCAAATATTTAGCTTTTATTTTAGTTTTACTTATACTTAGCCTCCCAACTCAATATTTAGGTAGGACGTTTGTGAATTAAATGTTTAGTTTGAAACTGTGACATTTATAAATGTATGAATAACCAGGTGAAAATATAACTTATAATAGGATAAACAAACCAAAATATTGCTGTTCATTTTTTACAGTGTAACATTACCAATGCAGTTTATGAACCCAGAAAGTTTTTTTAAATAAAAGGCCATTTAAAAATGGGGACGAATAAATAATCTACAGTCCCAAAGCCAATCGGGTCAAAAACGTCCAGAACCAATAAGGTTTGTTCTGTAAATAGGATTCACCTTTGACCTTTCAACTGTCAAGTTAAAATGTTTAATCTCTGCTAAGCAGCTGCTACTTGATAACCAGTGGGGTAAAAATGATGAATAATGTTTTATGTCCCACTTCCTGTGTGGTTAAAATGTTAAGTAAAGCTAAACATAAAACTAAAAGTCTGTTTGGGCCTCTGCGCGTCCTGCATCAACCAGCTGTCAGGTTTCACTGTGAGCAGAGAGGATCTGCTGTCCTCTGGCGATTTCCTGCATCACGCTTCGTCTCACCTCATGTAAACTTCTCTCAGCTTAACAAACAAACAAACCCAACACGTTCAGCCGCCCGACGACTCAGCAGCTCGACGCGTTCAGCTTCTGAAATCTGATTTACACACCTTTTGAGCTTGTTTTTGTCACAAACTCAGATTTGTAGCTGCAATATGAATAATTCAGTTCAGCTTGTTTTATCCTATGTTGCTTCTCGACTAAACGGGAAAAGCTTCATTTACTAGTCCTGGACATGATTCGGATTGAATTTCTTGCCATCCCGAGGTAATTTAGTCATCTGATCAGATGTGCTGGAATTAAAAACATTTCAAACTCATATTAAGCAATAAAGCAGCCAACGCTCACATGCTAATTGAATCATTTACCTAAAATATGAAAGCAAAAAGTTTTACAAAATTGCGTTTTTACCTTTAGAGTCAACTGATCCTAATGGAACCAAAGTTAATATAAAAATAAAAAAAAATACACTCAAATCCTACCTGCTTTGGGGACTTTTTAAAACAGTTTATCGCTATAAATCATGAAAAACAAAGTGAGATCTAATGGTTTGTTTATAGACACAAAATGGAGAACAGATGAAATGGAAGATCAACTCTTAAAATACTAAAAGCTGACAGAAACATTTTGTTTCCACGCAATAAAGTCAAAGGATTCATTTAAGCATCATAAATGAGAATGTGCTCTGTGTGTGTGTGGTGTGTGTGTGTGTGTGTGCGGGGGTGTGTGGGTGTGTGTGAGTGTAAATGTGTGAATGATGAGAGGTGAGGACAGAGGCTGAGTGCCGTTCAGTGTCAGGCGTGAAACAAAGAGCTGCGCGTGACGAGCCGCGAGGAAGCGAGGGATGACGATGGAGGAGTGGAGGAGAAAACAAGAGAGCCTGAGAGGCCTGGAGGAGGGGAGGAATGAAGGAAAACACGCAGCTCTCAGAGGCTTCCCCACACAACGGCAGGTCGCCTCAACACGACTGGAAGATAAATACTGGAAAGAAAAAAATGGCGGCGTTTTATGGAAACTACCGTTTTCATTCAAATGTAAATAACGCCGATCAAATCTCTAAATATTACTCATTTTGTACAACAAACATGAAATACAAATCCAATGTACGACCCAAGACCTAATTATCATGTGACGTCACACGTCCGTGACCTTTGTAACTAACAGTTTCTATGGCAACACTAAAGTCACGCTGTAGAACTAACTAACTAACTCTCGCCTCTCCTTCCAAGCTTATAAACAATATAAGTACATTACAAATATTACTCGACCAGTTTTTGAGAACTCTACACAACACACCTCTGTTAAATGACAACATAAATATCAGTGATAGTTACTGTAATACTTACCGCCGAACTAGCAAAATTAGCATAGCTAATGTAGCTACGTTAGCTACATTAGCTATGCTAAGACGGTGTACGTGTTTGTTACTACATGTACTCACTCTGCCAGTTACCAGAACCTCGTAATTTACACGAAGAGTTCGCACGTCCTTTACAAAGCCGTTTAAACGTTGATTTCAGCTGAAGCTCCTCCATGTTGTTCAGACTCTTCGTGTTCATTAAGTAGTGAAATATAAAACAGTATGAGGTGGCAGGCAGCTTGTCCACATCCTCCGACATGTTTTCCCTCTCCGTCTCATTCGGCTCGATCCCGACAGCAGCCATGGTCAAGGTCTGATCCGTGGGTCCGCTATGAATTGCGCATGCTCTTGCCTACTAAGATGGTGAGGATCACTTCCGATTCAGACATGTGAGAACTATGCATTCAGATTTTTTATTTATTTATTTATTTTTTTTAGAAACGTCACTGCTTCTTTTTATGATTAAAGTTGGTGGAAAGCAAAATAAATTCTCTATTATTCATGACTTTTTTTGAATAATAGGGGGGGGGGGGGTTGCAAACAAATAGTAAATGCAAATGCAACTGTGTTTTCAGATTCCATTTGCAAAAAAAACAACAAAAAAACCCCATCGTTTTCTTTCTACGTCACAATTATCCACAACTTTTCATTGATTTGTAACTTAAAATTCAGATCAAATACACTAAAGTTCGTGACTGCAACTCCAGAAAATGTGAGAAATTCAGAGAATACTTTTTATTCTCTGAATATGAGAATATTCAGTATTTTCTGTCAGACTCAGACTGTTGAGGTTTGTTTAAAATAAAACATTTTACCACTTGCATCTATCAGGACAGAACTGGTTCAGTGAGCTTTTGGCTGGACTGGTTTAAGAGTTTTGCACAGGACTGTTCATCACTGCTGTTTGGTTCTCAGGATTGTTGAATCACTGCAAAGTAAATGTCCCTTTTCAAAATGTTCCAGTTTGCACATATTTTATGATGCAACATAAATTAGTAGGAGGTGAAAACAGGAAACGCTGATATGAAGAGTAAAATTTAATAAAGTCGAATCACTGAGGCAATAAGTTTCTGCAAGGCCATAAAAGTCTGCCAAACTGCACTGAGTCTTATCATTTTAATTCCAGCTGAACAACTCAATCTTAACTACCTGGAATAAAAAAATCAGCAGTTTTTCTATTGTTTAAAGCAGTTTATTGAACACTGGGAGGACTGTCACACTGTGAGAACGATCAAAGCCTCAGTGCAGCACAGAGAGAAAACAGCAGGATCCCGAAAACAGGAGCCAATTGTTTCTTTTCCACTCCGAGTGTTTGCTTCAGATTACGCAGAGAGGCTGTAGGAAGCACCGGTCATCCAGAAACAACTTGTCCTTCCGCTCCAAGCAGACAGAAACTTGGTCAAACCCACAATTATCAGTCCCAGATGTAGACTCCCTTCAGTCCCAGTGCTAACTGGAGAGTAAACCGGTTCCCAAAGCTCCAGTTTGGGTCAGAACAAACATGCATTACTTTAGTGGTGACCTAGACACTTCCTGGAGCAGGTTAGGATATTTCTATGGCTTTCACAAAACATGTTTATTACATTTTTCCACGGAATATTCTTGGATAATGAAATTTTATTCTCCCTATTTTGAATCGTTTTAGAGCCTCTGTCACTTCAAGTCTAAATCAGCTGCTGCTGACCCCCAACTCAATTTATACTCGCACATGAAAATAGTGGAACAGACATGCAATTACACAACAATAAATCTTTGAAAAGCAGAAGTGGAGCCTCCTGCAAAACACAACAAGAATGCAGCAAGCGGTTTCTGGATGGTGAGTCAACAACAAAACACTTGTCTTTTCCAGCAGCCATTGTACAACACATCTGAAACCAGCTGACCAAACGGTTGCTAGGTAACGGACTGGTCTTTAACTATGTACTGTTTTCTGGAAACCAGCTAACAGCTGAACTCTGAACTGATCCGACAGACAGCGAAGGTGGAAACATAGCAGATATTTCTCTTATATCTTATTTTATTAGTGACATAATCTACCAGTGAAACTAGTACATTTTCATCAAAATGAAGGATTAACTGACTTAAAACAAGCTGCTATATCTCTCTGAAAAGTTTATTGTAAGTTAGTTTTATCTTATTTCAAGTGTACTAAAATATTTGCACTAGAAACTAAATGAAATTTTGTGTTTTTGCAGAGGAAAACACAAAATCTTTAGGTTTGCTGCAAAAATGTCTTAGCAGACACAGAAGGACATCAAGCTCAAAGTATGAATAAACTTTTGCATTGCCAATAGGACAATAAATCCATTCATCCGTGTTTTTTAAAGGCGCAGTATTAAGCATTTAGCACCATTTGATAGCATTATCAAGGGTTCATTTGTCTTCATTTGTTATGAAAATGTATCAAATTTGACATAAAAGAAATTTGACTTAGTACTTCAGTGGCTTGTAATTGGGCCCCTGTCTCTTTAAGAACTAGTCATCTCAACGTTTCTCCGTTAAGTCTTTAAAAACATTTTTAATAGCATTGGATTGAGAACTTTTACATGACACCGCCCCTTTAAGAATTGGTGGCAGTGAGATTAGAGGTCATTACTTTACTTTCAGACTTCTTGTCTAAAGTAACACATTCCAGTTGATCCTGGAGACGAGTCCAGATCCCCAGAGAGTCCTGCTTCTCCCCACAGATGACTGGCCAGTGACGCATCCACAGATTTTACCCACAGCTCTGACTTCCTCCCTCTGATTCTAGCCGCCCGTCCTCTGGCCGCGGCTCAGGTGTCAAACGCACACCGACTAGAACATCAGGATGAATCACGGCAGAGGCCGAACCAATCTGTTCCTCCATCTTCATTCCATCAGTCCTGAACAAGATCCTGATCCCCAATCTGACTCAGAATTCAACTCAAAGCTAGCACTCTCTCATTTCCACCTGAAGCCGGGTTCTAGCAGTTCAGTCGGATCCAGGAAGAGATGTGTTTCCTGGCAAAATGATTTTCCAAGTCTCCGATTAGTTTGGATATAATGGAAGTGAAATACTTTCAATATCTTTGAAAATTTACATCAAAAACTTCTGTTATCTGACTGGATGGTTTGATTTGTGATCGTCCAATCAGAAAATTAAACAAAAAGAAACCGATTCAAAAACTTTTTGCTGCTGAATTGTTGAATAAATAAACACAAAGATAATCTGTTATTCGGGTTAATTATCTGTCAGATTAAATGCAATATGTCTTTTTTTGAGTCTGTTTTCACCAGTTAATGGAGAATCGATTGCTACATTAGTTGTCAGTTATTTCAATGATTCGTCACGATTAATCGGATTAATCGTTTCAACCCCACCGACATTGTTGAACATCAGATATTCTAAAGCTGACCCCTGAAGTTGAATTTCTCAGATTTCAGTTGCAATATTTTGTCACATTTTTGTGTGCAGCCTTAAAATGTAGTCTGAATCCAAAATACAGCTGCGTATAAACATTTCCTGAGGCCTTTACTCCCACTACTCACCCAGCTGAACGGTTTCAATCTGTTTTTCAACCAGATTAGATGCAATTTATGTACATATTTTTTTGCACAGTTTTGGCTTAATTACTTCTGAGTATGTTGTTCTTTCAGCAAACACCTTTTTTCAGCTTGCGAGTTAATGATTAATTGATTAGTTGACAGGTATTTCATTGACCAATTCATTGCGATTAATCGGATTAAGCGTTTCAGTCCTACTGACGTTGAACATCAGATATTCTAAAGCTGACCCCTGAAGTTGAATTTCTCAGATTTCAGTTGCAATATTTAGTCATCCTTTACTGTGCAGCCTTAAAATCAGGTTTTAGTCCAAAATAAAGATCTGTATCAACATTTCCTGAGGCATTTACTCCCACTCCCCTGCTGGGTGTTCTCCGGGTCGGTAATCAGAGTACTCTGGATGTTCTTGGTGAACGAGGAGCCTGTGGAGAAGCGGGAAGCTCCTCTGCTTTCAACTGGAATCGTCTCAGCAGGTCTCCGTCCTGACAGTCCAGGCAGCCGCGTGTTAATGGCTGTGAAATGGAGCCGTCTGCCTCCAGCTCCTCATCGCCTCGACGTGATGAGCGACTTCACACTCTCCTCATTTAAGTCGCGCGCTGTAATTACAGCCACGACAGTCCCCGTCTCTCGTCACACAGGCTGCATGTTCCCGTGAAGCTCATTTCGTTTCTTTCATGCTTCTTCTCCTTTCACAACGTTTTCATTTGTTGTTGGCATTTCATTTATTCTACCTTCATGGTCCATTAAATGCTGGTCGCAGGAACCTTGAAGGTTATTCACATATCAAAACAACTCTAAACGCAGGCCAGGAAACACATACCTAGGGCTGCCACTAATGACTACTTCAGTTCTAGATTATTCTGTAGATTTTTCTGACGATTAATCAACTATTCTGATGATTAATCGATTAAAAAATTATAGGTTCTGTACATTTTTCACTTAAACAATTAAGTCTGTTTTATAGAATATAAGAAATACATTTAAAGATGCAAATAAACAATTCAATTTATCATTTGTAGCAAAAAATGCATCAGTAGCTAAAAGCTATCTTAACATCAACATGAGGAAAGTTAAGCTCTCTCTACTTGTAATTTGTTTTTTTAATAAATTAAGTGATTAATAATTGGATAATCTTTTTTTTAAAGAGTTTGAACCAAGTGAAGCTAACACTGCCACTTGAGGAGTCTGGGTAGAGCAGATCTATAGTAAAAGAAAAGTTTATTTGATCTTAAATGCAAAATATACAGATATATTTTTTCTGGTTTTGTCTTAATTACTGCTTCTGAGTGTGTTGCTCTTTCAGCAAATGGCCTGAGTCTGTGTCCTCCAGTTAGCGATTAATCGATTTCTAAGTTAGTTGACCGATTAATCATTTCAGTCTCATATGTATCTGATTTCCAATCGAAGAACAGCAGCGATTCTTATAGAGGGAGACAGATCCGCCTCGGGCATCTGAATTACGACTGCAGTGAATCACAGCTCAGCTTTATATCTGAGCAACATTTTGTTTATCTGTCCTTAGCTTCGCTGATTTTCGGTTTTCATTTCCAGTTTCATTTCAGGCTGTGACAGCGACTGTGAAACAATAAAGACTCAGCTATAAACTGCTTTTTGGGACCCGAATGACAACACATTAGAGTCGATTCCAGCTTCAGGCTGGTGACGGATGCTGCTCTTTTATCACCATCACACTTCAGTCCTTCACATGATTAACGCAAAAAACGCGTGATGGATTTATCACAACAAAAACTGGACTAAATAATACAGTCTGTAGAAACATGAAGATCACCTTCTAGAACAATTACAGGTTACTTTCCAAAACATATGGGTTTATTTTCCAAGAACCTATAGATTACTTTCTGTAAACCTTAAAGTTACATTTCTTGATCCCAGGTTAATTTCCTGAAACTTGAAGCACTAATCAGAAATTTATCTCTGCTAATGCTAAAACACTAATTGTCAATTTTAGTTCTGCTAAGGCTAAAGCACTAATCATGAACATTGCCTCTGCTAAGGATAAAGCACTAATCATGAACATTGCCTCTGCTAAGGCTAAAGCACTACACCAGTGCTGAATTTACTAGAAGCTAATGCTAAAGCAGTAACTTCAGTTCAAATTATATTAACAAAATAATATCTTAAACGCAAAATATTTTGAAGGTTCTATTTATGTGCTCCTCTGGAGACTAGAGGGCCACATAAAAAGCTACGGTGGGCCGGATTTGGCCCACGAGCCTCGAGTTTGACACGTGTGACTGAGGGTTTACTGATAAAAACAATCCTGATCAGAACTAGAGAGGTTACTCAAATCAGTAAGAACAAGCTATAAAATTCACCTTATCTGAAACCTAATCTTTATCATTCATATCATTGAACTGTTAGTTGAAAGCCGCTTGTGTTTTGCTTTCAACACTAAACAGAAAAGGCAGCAGCAAGCCCTCATACCCCACAGGCTGGAACTCAAACATATTCATCACTCAGATTGGATAAATGTCCCTTTTGGGCTTTCCAGATTTTCATCTGAACCACTCGCTAACGGAGTCGCATTTGGAGTGAGATGAGACGGGTGTAGCTGTGAATGGGCCTGTTAAAAGAGCAGCAACAGCAGCCAGTTATCAGGCGAAGCCACCAGACATGGAGCAGGCAGCCTGTCAGATAAGAAACACAACGCCAACAACACAAAACAACCACGACTCCAGCTGACACTGACAGCCACACATTTATCACTGTGAGTCAGGGATCGAATGGCCTTATGTGAACCCAGCGCCTCATTGTTTCTGAGGAAGACCCTCACAGATCCCTCCAGGATAGAAAGGCAAAAGCTAACTCAAATATGAAGACTTCTGTCAGAGCAGTAACTGGAAAAAAGTCAAGATTACTGGCATTGAAAGCTTCTCTTTTGTCATCATTAAGGAAAAAGGTTGGAGGTATCATTTGTTTGAGGCCCGCCCCGGCCCAGTTTAATCCGCTTTCATCCAACTCCAGTCCATTTATCTAAAAAGTCTGGTTCGGGTGGCGAGGTGTGAATGCTATGCTAACTCTGGTCCTACAAACCTCGGTCTCGGTTCAGACCGAGGTTTGTCTGAACCGAGACCAGAGTTCAGATTCAAACTGAACTCTGGCTCAGTTTGAATCAGTATGTGAACACGAAGCAGACCGGAGACCGCTCCAAAAGCAGGAAGTGAACTACAGCATGTTAGCCTAACGCTAGCAGGAGAAGGAGATCATAATGTTTAGACAAAGACGAAAGAGAAATCCTCCTACCGCTGAAATCTGGTTCTGCTCAATCTGTGTTTCCATTTGGTGAAGAAGGAAGTCGTGTTCAGTATCTTCTTCAGAGGTTTTCATGTTGTTTCCTTCAATGGTTCTTGGTGCAGCGCCCCCTCAGGCGAGGAGGGGAACAGGTTGCTCAAAGGGTTTGGTTGGTTTGACAAAAAGAACCGCAGCTAGAAATGGAACAAAAGCTGCAACTTTGATCCCAAATCTACTGGATTATCAGGAGAGAAAACAGCCTAAATGTTGGTTAAATTTTTAGTTGACAAACTCAAAACAGTGACGGAGTTTCCAGCTAGAAAGCGTCTCTCTCCTCCCTCCGTTGTTGTTCATGATTGTGTGGCTGGATGAGCAGATGTAGACGTTACGTGAGCTTGTTCCACATGATGGGTCTGCATAAGTCACAAAGGATTTTACAAACCATGTGGCTTTCACACCAGCAAACACTAATCATTGTACAGAAACAGTAATGCTGCAGTTTAGCTCGCGTTTAAAAGCTTCTCTCAGCTCTGAAGCCGGATCAAACAAAATTATTACAAGTTTTAAACGTTGAGGTGGAGTCGATAAAACATAAAAACTGTAGGACATTCCAAGTTCTCTTAAGAATCCCGACTCTGACTTTGCTGCATCCAGCAGAAACTAAAGTGATTTTGTTTTACACGGATTAAATAAACCAAACTGCAGCAGCTGCTTGGCGCAGACGGACTGAAGCATCAGACTATTGAGCGTCTCGGTGCTGCCAACCTGAACACACACATTAAAAATCCAAACACACACACAGCTGCAGCCTCTCTCTGACTAATTATCGGCGGTTTAATGAGATCATTGACCGGTTCAGTGAGGTCACCGTGTGTGGAGGTGGGATGACATTTTAAACGCTGCAACTCGACTTCTGATGTTTGAGACAACAACTCGGTTTAATTTTAAAGACAGGAGCAGAACTGATGAAGAGGAGGAAGAGTATTCACTGACAGACTGATTGTTGGGTTTAGTCTATAAAATTCAGTCAAGTTAAAGTTAAAACAATTGGACCTGATAGGACAGCTCAACTTTTCAGCTCAAATCAGAAACATTCTGAGACAAAGATCAGAGTTTTGTGATCTGACGGCGTGAAACTTAAAAACTGTCAACAACACAGTCAGAGCAGGAATTAAGTCAGAACTTTAAATCAATATAAACATTTTGCATTTAAGATGAAAAGGAAATGTGGATATGTTGAACCCAGAACTTGTCAAGCAGCAGTTTTGGTTTCACTTGGTTCAAATTCTGTAAAAAAAAAAAAAATGTTTTAATCTTCTGTTAAGCATCCTTTTTATACAATTAGAAATCAGTTAATCAAAAAAAATAATCACCAGATTATTCCTACACTGTATTGATGTTAAGTTCAGCAGAAAGGCCCGAGTTTTTCACGTTAGCTGCAGATGCAGCCTTTGCTACAAAAAATCCAAAGTAATGCTGCCTGTGCATTTTAAGCAATAAAATGTTTATTTTCTTATTGAAAAAGGGAACTGAAATGTTTATTTGGGTTTCTTAATGCATTTCAAATATTGTAAGAAGCAGTCTTAAGTGGTTAAATGAAAAATCTGCAAAATGTGTAAAAATATCTTATCAATTGATCATCCAAATAATCAATAGATTAATCTGTTTCTTAAATAATCACTAGTTCCAGCTCCAGATTCCTCTCAGGTCTCCACAAACTTTCATTCAGCTCTGAATTTTCTCTTCACAGTTAGAAAACGGGGTTTAGATCTCGGTGCTCAGATAATTAAAAGCTGCAGGCCTCAGAGAGTCTGAGCCGAGGCGTCGAGATGTGAACCAGAAAGCGTTTGGTCTGATGGACGAGGATGTAATACAGCCGCGGCGACGCCAGGATGCCAGCCAATCAGAGGACAGCTGGTGGGACACATCCTGGACTCGGACCAGTGGCTGTGTGGGTGGACCGGTGGGGTGGACCAGTGTGACGTCTGCAAGTCCGACGCCGGCGCATCCAACTGCAGTAAAATGGGAATCTCCAAACAAACTTGGATTAATTCAAAGTTTCCGTCAGATCCTGGCTTCCTAAAGCAGCAGATCCCGAATATCTTCAACAAACTGCTGATGTCTCTTCGTCTCCTGATGGAAAACATTTCCTTCCTGCCAATCAGAAGCAGAGAAAAGTGGCGGACTGGAGCAGCTTGAGGAGCGAGGAGGCAGATTTTGATTCTGATGAGTGGGAGGTTCAGAGATGTTCTGTCAGAATCATTTTGGTAACTTCAGTTTGCTTCAGTGGATTTTTAAGTATTTAGAAGAGAAACATTAACATCTACAGGTTTGATAAAATCCATTATGTTTTGTGATGAACTAAAAACAGAAATTAGCAACTGGTACCAGATTTTACTTAAATTTAAAATAAAATACAGGAGCAGCTCTTCATGTTATGACGCTAATGCCAGGAAATTTGTGGACTTGAATTAATTTAGCATAAGATTTCCATGACAGAACCATCACACTCATACCTGAGGGATATTTAGTTTGTTCTCACACCTTTCCATCCAGTAGATCTGGTTTGTTTGGAACTAAAGTTGTAATATTTGTTCAGCCGTTGTGGTTTTCTTTCTCTCTGCTCTGAGTCAAACCAAAACCTGTTCACCTCCTCGCCTGTGGGGGCGCTGCACCAACAGCCACCGAAGGAAAACCTCTGAAGAAAACACTGGCAACTTCCTTCTTCACCAAAGGGAAACAAAACTGGAAGCGTCAGATTTTATCGGTTAGAGAATTTCTCTTAAGTCTTTGGCTAAAAACCACGAGTCATTTCTCCTGCTAGCACTAGGCTAACACGTTTGTTTTGTTTGAATTTACCCAGAATGCCCTGTGCTGTGCTGTCCACTTCCTCCTTTTGGAGCGGTCTCTGGTCCACTTGGCGTTCATATACACATTCAGAGTTCACTTCAACTGAATCCAGGCTGAGGTTTGTAGGTGGACCAGAGTTAGCTTAGCATTCACACCTCACCAACCGAACCAGACTTTCTAAGCAAACGGACTGGAGTTGGATCAAAGTGTACCAAATGGCTGGTGTGAATGCAACATTACAGAGACCAAAACGTGACTGATCTGTGGCGCGCCAGTAACTTCAGCATGTTCTAATTAGGTTCATCAAGCATCCAATCAGGATTCAGACCCCACCAAGCAGCCTGCGACTGCAGCAGCATTCAGTCATTCAGCATCTAATCTAATCCAGTGGAAGAAATGACTTTACTAAAGCTGCACAGTGTATAAACTCTGTTTTAGGATTTCAAATCATTGCATCATCAATGCATAGCACATTATTATTACAAACTGCGACCGGTACACCAGTTTTACATTTTGATTGGATGGACTCTGAATGAGACTCAAACGCCATAAGAATCATCTTTATTCATCACTAAGCTGCTTGTTCTGCAGCTCTGTGCTGATTGGACCAGCTAACCTTCCAGGTGAAGAATCTTAAAGAGACTCATTATTCCTCCTTGAACACGTTAAGTTAGGTCTATGGCCTATACAAAACAAGTTTATCAAATTTTTGCACAAAGTCATTCTTAAATCGCATTTTATTCTGGAGCTCCTTTCAGAATGATCCATTTTAGGGCCTGGGGTTGCTAGGTAACACAGCAGTGTCTGCTGATTTTTAAAACGGCTCATTTTCCAGTCACTAAAAAAACATTAAGTAAAAAAAAAAGCCTGTTTTTTTTAAGCTCTTGGTCTTTTTTAGAGGCAGTAGAAGCCCAAATGGAAGAACAAAAACATCCAAAATGTAAATTTTCCATTATACATTCCCTCTAAAGCAGGGGTGTTTTCCTCAATTAATGCACTTCAGGTCTTGAACAAAATGCAGCAGCTGGAAAAAGCAACGCAGCAGAAACTGGTTTCCTGTAAGTCAGGATATAATTTAAACTTTTACTACTTGATTTTAAGAGTCTTAATCACATTGCAGCACCTTGATTTGTCCCCTTGTTTATAGCTCCAATCTTCAGCCAGAGTACTGAGATCTATAAAACCATTGCTGCTGGACATCCACACATCTAGATAGACAGGGATTTTTATCACAGCCCTAAAAACTCATTTATTCTCACTGAGTTAATATGCAGGTTGAAAAAAAAAATCTAGTTAATATTTTAGTCTGAGGATTTGAATCGAATGAGGAGTTAATTTTAAACTGACATGAAGTCAAATCTGCCTGTTAAGAAGTTTGAAAATAAATTGCTATATCATGAACTCAGAGTTGTGGATTCCCTGTTCTTCTAACCTGCGGTGCACTTAGAGCTGATCCAGCATGAACCTGCCCACACAAGAGCCCTCCAACACTGCTGCAGCACCTCGGATCACAGGATGACAGATAGCTCCGACAGGCGGAGGAGAGGAGTGTGGGAATGGAGAGGAGATTACTGCAGAGAGAAAATTAAGAGTGAACCAAAAGGAAGAGATGTTAGAGGATAACGACAGAAAAGAGGACAAAATAGGAGGTAAAAGATCAAAAAGAAATAGAAATCAGAAGAGAACAATACAGAAGTATGAATGAAATGAAACTGCTAATATGGTCAACAATGAATGCTGCTCTGTAGACATCAGTGACCAAAGAAATATATTTGTTTTTATTTAATATTGTAATATCATTTTATGTAACTTTTATTACAAAAAATATTTTTTACATATTTGTTGAAACTGTCACCATGTCGAGAGAGTATGAGACAGAAAATCTCCCAGTCCCAACTGGGAAATAAAATAAAACAAAAGAAGAAGAGCCAGAAAACGGGCCTTAGCGCTCTGCTACTATGCAGCTAGCACAGCCTCTTTTGGTTTTGTTTTAATTTTATTTATACGTTACTGTCACGTAGTCCACATTCCATACCAGTAGGTGGCGATAACGCCTTCGTAATGGTTTTTCCCAACCGCCAATAAAAATCAAGAAGAAGAACCTAGTAGCATAGTTTGTTGTGAATGCTAGGCTAGTTAGCATAGCCACCGATGGCGGCGGATAAATTGTTTCTCCGCCATTATAACAATTAGCAGCGAGTACATTTCACTAATTATACTAGCAGATAAATTATAACGATAATCTGTCAATGAAACCAGAGTTTTTCATCAATATTAAGAAATTATTCATTTAAAACAAGCTCCTATCTTGCTGAAAACTTATTTATAAGTTGATTTTGTCATATTTCAAGAAATTTGCACTAGAAACTAGACCAAACGCACTATGTAAGATTTTGTATTTTTGTGAAACTAGGATAAATAATTTGGTTAGTCACAGTATTTCATTAATATTAACACATTTCTTTGCAGTTTGAACTGAATGAAACCAGGAAAAAGCAAGATAAAAGGATGAAAGAGTAAAGCTGAATAAACTTGGATGACAACAACAAAAAAAAGTGAAAACAGACTTCCAGGGATAGAACCTGCAGCTAAACCAGATGCCGGCTGTGAGCAGGCCTCCAGAGGTTTCACGCCCCCGTAGCCCTGAAGACAAACCACAGAGCCGCCGCTGAACCCGGAGCCAAAACAAACCTGGAGATGACATTTATCAAAGCAAATCTTCAGCAGCGATCAGAGGAAACTGAAAATCAAATGCAGATAGCATCAAGCTACTGAACAACCAGCAGTTTGTTCTAGCTCCTATAATTAATGAATATGAGAGTTTAAAACTGGCACAGGTGGACTAATTTACTTACATATTTGAGGTATAAATCCTGAGGAGGGTTTGTGATGCTTAAAAAACAAAAAAATCTGCAGGCTTCATTGTGGAGTTGGATTGGATTTATGATTCATCCACTAATAATTCATTGTGTTTGAAAGCGTTAAGCAGGCATAGCCGCTGTTTTCCATTACAGGGAACCATTAAGTAATAATGAATGCCTGTTTTTGTTTTGAATAAATTAAGACACCTGTTTTCAATCTATACTCACTAAATAAAACATTTCAGCTGGAGCCCAAAAGGAATGAACTGGTTTAAACGTAATTTGTTACGGACGCAGAACAACAGTGGCAGTTGGTGGGAGTAACTCACCATACAAGGAGCTGGCACATCATGAACAGCAAAGCACAAACGTCATGAGTGGAATGGTGATCATTTACTGTCCTGGTTGGTGTTTTCAGGTGCCAAATAAAGGCAGGGAGGCACTAATGAACCAAAAAAGGTTTGAAGAAGAAGACTGACTGACAGAGATGACAGGAAGAGGCCAGAAGAAGAATCCAGCAAATAGAAAAATGGAGGAAAACAGGTGAACCGAATCAGAGGGAATATGGAACAGCTGCAGCAGGCAAGCGCAGGAAAATGGAGAAAAGAGGCTAAAGCTGCTTATGAACACTTCACAGCCTAAATAAGATACTCTACTAGGAGGCAAAGTTAGATTATTTGCACTATAATTTGACTTTTTTGTTTGAAAAAGATGTAGAAAGTTTTTGTGATAGCTACTGTTTACAAACATATCAAAAAATATATTAAAAATATCTTAAGCATATTACTTTATATTGGTGTTAACAGAGATGGGTAGAGTACTCAAGTAAGAGTAGAACTACTTCAACATATTTTACTCAAGTAAAAGTAAAAAGTAGCAATAAATTACTCAAGTAAAAAAGTATTTGGTAAAAAGTCTACTCAAGTATGGAGTAAAGCCTTACATCATCAGACAGACCAATAAAGTGAAAAATTTGGTACTTTAAGGACCGAAATGTCAAAAAAAAATAAAATAAAAATCAGGCAAAATAAATCAGTTCCTTTCAAGAAAAAACTTCTGAAACTTTAACACAAACTGCAGGTGTGTGTCTGAGTCTGATGAATTTTTGGTTAAGACATGTTTGTTTTTCATTCAGTGGGTAGAAAATCCAGAGTAAGTAAAAGTATAAATAATTTATAATAAAATTACTCAAGTGAAAGTAAAAAGTTCAGTGTACTAAAAATACTCCTAAAAGTATATATTTTTTTTTAAAAAGTTACTCAAGTAAATGTGAGTAAATGTAACTAGTTACTAACCAACTCTGGGTGTTAACGTAGAGGTTATCGGCTTCCTTCGTCTTGCTACGATCTCGTTCTGATACTGTCAGCTCTGAATAACTTTAAAATCCATCCATTGACGATGGCGGCCATTTTACTGCCGGGTGGCATCGTCTTCGGATCACTGTGGGATCGTAAACCGTTCACACAGAAATCAAATTATGTTGCATTCAACTAGTAGGATTGGATGTTTTAGTCTGTTAGCGGGGTTTATTTATCTATCTGGACATAATCAGTCCTGAGTGTGGTTTATGAAACTAGAGTAAAATATGTGGTCAACCACAGTATTTCAATAATATTAATACATTGTTTAATTCAAAAATTCATATTTAGGTCAGAATTAAAGGGTTTATGCAGCTTAGAAAATGTCTCACTTTCTTTTTAATGCATCAAAAGTCCAGATTTTTTAATGTAGTAACGATTAAAAATATCTTTTTGCCAAAAGGTGAAGATTTTTTTATGCTTTATGTTAATTTTGTTACTATTTCCTGTGTAAATCTGTTGAAAATCAGAAAAAAACTCAAAAAAATCTAAAATAATTGGCATATTTGTTTGGTGCTGCAATGAAGACAAAAAAAATATATATATAATCTACATGAATATATAATTATTTCACAGGGAATAAAACAGATTACAGGACATTTCACTGAGTGTTCAGCAAAATGTTTATAAAAGTGGAGGAAGGAAGCTGGAGAATGGAAAGACTCAAACATCAGCAGAAACGGTTTGCAGTTTCTCTGGTTATGTAACATAATAATGGCACAAAAAGTAGAGAGAGATGATTTACAGAGCGCCCAGGTGTGTGTGTGTGTGTGGGGGTGTGTGTGTGTGTGTGTTGACATGTGATGTTGATGGTAGCAGAGTGGGATTTGATGGCGGAGGAGCCGCTCAGACGCTTCTCGGCAGGCGGTCGTTGCAACTCCACCATTATCGCCTCATAAATGATGCAGCGTTGCTGCAGCGGCTCCTCGCCTGCATGTCTGCTGCGCATCGTGAGGAGCGCTGCCGGGGTTCACACAGGCGCACACATCCTCAGAAATGATTCAGTCACAATCAGTTTGGAAAGAGCTTAATTTCAGCATAAACTCCTGGAAAATGCTTCATGTTCAAAGTCTAACACTTGATTAAAAGAGTAAATTTGAAAATGTTATGTATTGTTGGACCAGATATTAAAAAAGACCATTTTTTTTCTCACTGACTGAAGTTAAATCAGATTAAACTTTTCTTGTTTTAGGTCAGACAGAATCATCAAAAGATATTGGGCATTGGACAAAAAGGAGAAAATTTCTGCCAAAAAATAGCAATATTTTTAGATTAAAATGAGAAATTTTCTAGAATAAACTTGCAAGTTTAAAAGTGGAAATTTTTTAACTTTTGAAACTCAGAAATGTTCATATTTGTTTTGAAAATTAATTTTTTTATTTAATCAATCGTGGCTTTTTTTATGCAATATTTAAAATACATTAAAAGATCAAAATAAGCAAATAATTAAATTACTTTTTTGAATAAGAAAACAAAAACAGTACAGTCTAAAATGCAATAATGATTAGTCATTTGCATCTGAAGTTAAAAAATACTGCTTACTATTCTGTTAATTATTTTTGATTAATAATTGATTAGCTAAAGTTGCTTAATGGTAGATTTATTTTTATTTTTGCAGAATCTGAACCAAGAGAAGCTTAAACTGAAACTTGGGGAGTTCTGGGTGAAACATATTTACAGGAAAATATGTTTTTTCATCTTAAATGCAAAATATGTATATTTGCACAGTATTGTCACAATTACTGTTCAGTAAATGCCCATTTTTTGAGTCTGTATTCTCCAGTTAATGATTAATCAACTACTTAATTAGTTGCAGATTATTTCAGTAATCAATTAACTACAATTGATTCAATTAATTGTTTCAGTCCTAATACCGAATTTCTGAAAAAGCACAAATTCTCCATGCCTCTATTTCCACAAAGCTCCACTAAAAGTTTTATTAGATCATCTGTAGTACAACTTTCATCTCTAAACTTTTACATTTCAATAAAACAGAGTCCAGCAGTCAAAAGATGAGATCAGGGTCACAGCAACCCACCTTTCCCTTTCTCAGGAAGGCAGCCTGAAGCGACGGCACAAATCCGGAGAGGGAAATGAAACCAGAAAAATGGTTTTCTTCACTTAAACATGACTTCAGCAGATGCATCTCACCACCTGACCCTCAAAGACAACGTCACGTTTCAACCGAACCACTCGATAAGTCTGGCAGTACAAAAACAAACAAACAAACAAAAAACCCGGCAAGCAGGTGCCTGAGGAAGGTCAAACACACACCAATCCCTCTGCAGAGAAACGCCTCAGGGTTGGCTGAGTCTGCTCCTCACAAAGTCGCTCTCACCAAAACATCATCGGTTCAGGAGGCACAATAAAATGAAAGTGAGCTTTTAAAAGGCAGCGTTTCCTCTACATCTAAAAGATCGCAGCACACAGCAAAATAAAAAGTGCCATAACTTCAAAATGAAGTTCTATACATGTTAAAATGATCCTGATGTGGATCATTGCTTTCTATCCAATGAGAGCAAAGATCGCTTTGTTGACAGAGTCCGCTTGTTAAAAAGCACAATGTGAAATCACATTCGATTCAAATAATTGGGTCATTATCAGGACTCGACACATTAAGGAGAAAACCAACCAAACCCTTTGAGCAACCTGTTCCCCTCCTGGCCAGTGGGGGCGCTGCACCAAGAACCACTGAACCAAACGACACAAGAACCTCTGAACATAATTCTATTTACATAGCACATTTTCAGCAACAAGGCAGTTCAAAGTGCTTTACATGAACTAGAAGGAAACACAAACCAAAGGAAAGAGCAAAAGAAGAAAAAATATAAAACTTTATAATAGTTCCCCATGTTTAAGAATAAGTAGACAATAATTTATAAACTAGTAGGGGTTTTCTCAGGATTTCTGTTCTGAGAATGTGGATCTAAGGTAGTGAGGCGAGTTCCTCTTGATTCTAAGTTTGTTCTAATTCCTTTTCTGGGTTGCAAGATAATTACAGAGACTCCATAATTTATCATTTATAAGCTAGAAGGAGTTTTCCTGGAAAAACTAATGGGTGTTTCTTTACATAATAATAAAGAAGACACTGACCACAGCTTCTTTCTTCATGAAATGTAGACATTAATGGAGTGGAGTCAGATTTTAGCGGTTGGAGGATTTCACTTTTGTCTTTTGATAAAAACCATGAGACATTTCTCCCGCTAGCGCTAAGCTAATGCATTTGTTTTGCTTATATTTACCCAGAATGCCCTGCCATGTAGTCCACTTTCTGCTTTTGGAGCGGTCTCCAGTCCCCTTGGCGTTCACATATGCTTTCAAACCGAGCCAGAGTTCACTTCAACCAAACCCAGACCGAGGTTTGGAGAACAGAGGTCAGAGGTCGATTAGCATCCATACCTCACAAACCGAACCGGACTTTCTGGGCAGTCGGACTGGAGTTGGATTAAAACTGTCTGGATCTGGATTAAGGTGGACCAAACAGGACTGATGGAAGTGAATCCTGAATGTTGAAGACTGGAAGTTATGATCTCTGCTTTAGGACAAACTCCAGACCAGATAATCCAGAAGATAATCCATTCTGATATTATTAGATGCTGTAAAACTTCCTCATTTCTGTCCCGGAGGCTTTTATTTATCTGTTCATCACATCTTCCCTGAAAACGAAACCGCAGCGAGGCACAAGCTGGAAACCATCCTCCAGATTCCTGTTGCTCTTTATTTTCTGAGGTTTACACCAAACCAGAGGGCGTGATCATTAGCGAAAGGCAACTATCTGTCCTCCAGGAAAAGAGCCAATCCCCCGGTGAGGTTAAGATGCTGCGACGCTCCTCCTCTCAGAAAGACAGCCATCCACAGCCTTTCTGTAACTAAGGAGCCACAGAGGAAGAAACGCTGTGCTAATGTCCCCAGAGATCAATCAAGACCAGAGACGAGGAAGAGAACAGAACAGTGAGCAGAACAAACCCACAGAGAATCACTGTCACTTTGATATGTTGGGTTTTTTATTAATAGTTTGATGTGGCATAAAATGAAAAATCCCTGTGGAGAAAATAAACCTTTCAGGTTGGATGAATGTGTTTAGAAAAACAGAAACTGGAACCAGTGTTTTCTAACACACCTGAAACAAATGGTTGAATCCTCAGCAGACTGCAGTTGATGATAATATTATGTGATTTGTGTGGATTAAAGCAGAAAAAACATCTGAAACTTACAGAACTGGAGTTTGACACCCATACTGGGTATGGCAGGCCGTTTTAACATACAATCAGTTTACATTCCAGGTATCTGAAATTGGTTTAAGATTAGCCATATTTGTTAACCAAGATATCTCCAATTACATTCTGTTTAGAATAAGTAATGTCAATATCATAGTAAACCTGAAATAAGACAAAATCACTTAGAAGTAACTTTTCAGCAAGAAATAGAAGCTTGTTTTAAGTCACTAATTCCTTAATAAAGATGAAAAATTGCAAGTTCTATTGGCAGATTATTTTACCTGTAAAATGGGAAAAATATCTTGTTATAAATTAAATAATCCACCAGTGCAACTTGAACATTTTCCTCAATATTATGGAATAATTGACTTAAAAAAAGCTCCTATTTCTTGCTGAAAAGTTACTTTGTAAGTTATTTTTGTCTCATTTCAGGTGTACTAAAATGTTTGCACAAAAAACTTAAAACAAAATTACTTGGTAAGATTGTGTTTTTGCAGTGTTTGAGATATTTCAGCTTTTGTTATGACTTGTCATAATTTCAATTAGCATATCTTAAATGTAAATTTAGATAGAAGATGCATAAATTCAACAAGTGTGAATTAAATAACAGATATTTTGAAAGCAAATGATGACTAAATTAGAGAAATCTGGAACTGTAATTTTGACCACTCAAAAATCATTTTAATACATCTCCAAACAAATTAGAGATGTATTTAATTAGATGGCTTTTCTGTTTCAGATTTACTTAATTAACATTCTAACAAAACATTCCAGATTTATGTAGCATTTTGAAATTTTAAACAATAAAAAAGATTTTTGGAAATATTAATATAGGTTGACACTAACTTTTTGCCACTAGAATTTTAGAAAATAATTAATTATGAAATTATTTGACGATTTTTGAAGCAGTTTTCAAGGTCACAAAATTTTGCATTCCCCTTAAATCCTAGACTGCAGAATTATTTCTACATTGTGGCTTTTTCTAACAAATTTGTTTGCAAAACCCCAAATTCCTCAGGCAACTGTTTGGACAGCTCAATGGGGCTTAATAAGCTGGGGTTAATTCTCAGTTCAGATATCTAAAAATATAATTTTGAATCGTCATAATTAAGTTGTGACAATTTTTTAATCCAGTGAAGTCATAGAAGATATTTTTAGATAAATAATCGCAGTTCAGTTCCCCCGATGTCCGTCATGGCGCCTCTTCTTCTTCTTTTTATTTTATGGCGGTTGGCAAGCAACTTATCATGGCGCCTCAAAGTGATTAAGTGACGTAAATGCAAACGAAATTGCGGCCCCTTCAAAATAAGAGCATAAATATAAACGTCTAACTACTTGAACTTAACAGTGGACAGCCAAAAACGTCAACACAAATGTTGAACAAGTGAAATTTTTACAAAACAGCCAGTTAATTAGCGATTTGCAATTTTTGTGCTAACTGCGCGAAACGTTTTCAAAGTTAGCTCAACATGCTAGCAAAGACGAAAATTAGCTCCGCTAGCACAGGGCGGCTATAAACATTTTAACAGGCTAACCTGACTGAATCACAGGGAAAAGGAAGTCAAGCAAAAGATAAGATGTAAATTAGAGTTGATAAATGTTACATAACCGCTCTCTGCTCTGTCATAGCTACCAGGCAGGAGCTTTAAGGGGATGTGGGTTTGCCTGAGCTTTTCCCCAGTGTCATATTTAAATCTGGGAGTGAGAGGAGGGGGCAGCGATAAAAGAGCTTACCAGAAACCCCGGAAGGTATTAACACAGGTTAAAGGATGCAGAAAACATGGGGACTTTCTCTTTTACAGCAGAGAGGCAGAGGAGATAATGGAGGAGAGACAGGGAAGAGGGGATGTAATAAATAATCCAACACACGATATATAAAGTAGAGCAGTAATTGGATATGGCTCATAAAACAATAAATATGTTGAGGATGCAAGCATCAATCTGCAAGCAGTGAATCCAGAGCATCGTGTTGTTGAAGGACAAAGAAGCTGACATGAAGAGGAAACATCATTCATCCCAGCAGAGCAGAAAGAACCGAGTCTGATCAGGACTTTAACAGCAAAACGCTGCATCTGCTGCTGGGGAAGCCCCCAACAGCAGGAACAGCCCAGGGAAGCCCCCTGCAGCTTCAGCAAACAGGAGGAGGATCCCCTCTAATGCATCCTGCTGCAGCCGCAGACTCCTCATTGAAACTACAGTCACACTTCATGCAGCTTGTTCCTCCCTGCAGCCCTGCACCACGAACCAAAACACACCTCAGAGCTGCCGATTCAGCGAAATGCGTCGCTTTTAAAGTGTGACATGAGATGCAGTGAACAGCACGGAGTGAAATTGGATTATTTTGTGTAAAACCGGATAAAAATATACATAACACGGGGAAAATGGCAGTTTTATGGAGCTGTTCGGATGGGAAGTCCGAGCAGATCCACTGGAACACAAAGGAGGTTTCTGATGCTAAAGATGCTAAATACATCAAAGCAGAGGGAAGATTTATCATCAATCTCTTTTCTTTATGCCAACCTCTCCTCCAAGAGGCGCATCAATGAAATCTGATGTTTACTCCAATCAGGAAGCAGCTCCACCAAAACCATCCGGGATGCTGCGTGTTTTCCCCAAACTTACTGTGATTTTTGTTTTTATATCAGACTGGCTGAGTTTTTCTCCTTCCCGAGCAGAACCCAGAGTTTGGTTCTGATCCTCGGACACCGCTCCGTGCAACGACCCCCTCAGGGAGCAGAGCGCAAATTAAACTGGATATAAGCACCATAAAGCGAGCAAAACACATACAAAAAAACCAATAGCACCCTTAAAGGCTTCACTCCCGCTCCTTAAAGTTCGTAAGCGGCGGGACAAGGTTGCGCTCGAAGCGCAAAACCCCCAATAAACAACCGCTGATGTTTCATTGTGATCCATCCCAGATCAACGCAGCAGCAGCAGCAACACTCCCGAGGAGCAGAGCAGCTCCACATGGCCCAGAATCAGCAGCCAGGGTTGCCCGCATGGAGTGCGCACAACAAAAACGCTCACCTGTACCGAACCCAAAAAATAAAAAATGCGCAAAAAGGAGAAGCTTCTTACCGTGTGATCTAGAGCCAGTCCGCAGCCGAAGCAGTGAGCATGTTGGAGTGAAGGAGATGAAGAGGGGAAAGTGTCCTCCGCTGCTCGACTCGCTCTCAGCAGCAAACACACACACACACACACACACACACACACACTTAGAGCGCGCAGGCGGGCGGGGTGAGGAGGAGCGCGGCTGGCCTCGGGGGCGCGGATGGATGAAGAGTCAGGAGAGGAGAAAGGAGAATTAAGAGTAGATGGAGGTCAGCAGTGCTGCAAAAACTGGGTATGCATATATGTACGCACAAGGGCGCCAGCTAGAGGGGGCGCCAAAAGAAAAATGCCATAATATTTATTTATAGTTGGCATTTTCTAGATTTAACAGAAAATTAGGAATCATGTCAGAGTTCCAAAATATGAAATTCACAGGCTAAATGTTTAAATATATAGATTTCTAGCTAAATATGTAGCAACCAAATGTTTGTCTGTTTCTACATATTTAGTAAGCTAGCTAAGTATGACATCATGTCTCTGTCTCTTTAAGAAGCTCCTGCTCTTTCTGGTTTCAGGAAGTGATCACAACAATGGTCCTCATTATGCCGTTTGCTGAAGTTTTTTCTGAGGCGCTTTGAACCGAAAAGTAGTTTGTAGGATGAGCTGATAAGAAGCACTGTTCCAGCAGGTGTTTCCTAATTGCTGCTGGCTAGTCTGAAGGAGCCGAGTGGGGGAGGACTGCTGTGTGAGGAAACACTACAGGTGTGTTTTTGATGAGGGAGTAACATTATAACATGATGTAAAATAGCAAAAATAGCTCCCTTTAATATCCAAACATGGATTTCATCATGTTTGGCACCGTCTCTGGTAACCCGATGACTGAATCCTGAGTGGAGATCAGAGCAGAGGGTCCATCAGTCAGAGCTTCCAGCAGAACCAATTACTTAAGGCCTGCACCACATTTCAGTCTGCTGCTGACAGAGCAGCCTGCAAACAGTCGATCAGCAGCGCTAAATCCTCCAGAGTCCATCAGGGTTTACGCGCAGCTCTCTCCACAAATCCACTCCTTCCTTTGCTTATTTCTGTAATGATGCTCCACAGGGAGGTTAGGATGACACACTTCTACAGTGGTGCACATTTCCTTCAAGCCTTTTCAATAAAAATGTTGAGATTATGAATGATTCCACCTCAAAACATTTTTATTTGCATTAAAATGCATTCTGTGACAGAATGCATTTTAATTCTTCAGCTGCTTCTCTGTAAATCTTGAGAAAGGTTTTCTCTACAGGTTTGTTTTGGTATTTAAGCTTAGGTTGACACATTTCATAACATCCTCATGAGAAAAACTATAAACAAAAAGAAGATGGAAATAAAACAAGACATAAAAAATATAACATTACAGAAAAGGATCAAGAAATCACTTAAATTGATTTTTTCCAGCAGCCAATGTACAGCGCATACATCGGTAAAGCCAGCTGACCAAACATGTTGGAATTCAGATCGGGTTGCTAAGTGATGGGCTGGGGTTGCTAGGTAAGGGGTTGATAGGTGACGGCCAGTGCTTGCTGACTTGTGACGTTACATTCTGGAGGTTTTTTAAACTGCTCATTTTCCAGACACCAGAAACATTAAAGCTGCAGTTTGTAACTTTTATAAAGAATATGATTTTACATATTTGTTAAAACCGCCGCCATGTTGTAACAGTTTGTTGAGACTAATCTGTGGAAAGATCGATCTGAACCACCTCCTCCATCAGCTACTACTGTCATCTGATCAAAGCAACGTTCCCAATGAAAACCAGCCAATAAGAGCCAGGAGGCGGGTCTTAGTGCTGTCAATCAGTCTCACATACATGCTGCTAACTCTGCTGATGGTGGAGAAACAACTTACCGTTCATAAGCTAGCATGATCACTAGTTAACATTTGCTCACTCTCTGCTACAGTTCTCAAAATTTTCACAGATTATCTGTTTTATACCAAACTGTCGCATAGCGACAGTTTTAACAAATATGTAAAAATGTATTCTCTATAAAAGTTACAAACTGCAGCTTTAATGTTTTCTGGCGTCTGGAAAATTTGTTGTTTAAAAAACCAAAAGAATGTAACGTCACAGATCAGCAAGCACTGCCCGTTACCTAGCAACCCTAGCCCCGTTACCTAGCAACAAAGTTTGGTAACACTTTATTTGACGGGTTGTGAATAAGACTATCATGACACCGTCATGAACATGAGTAAGTCTTCATGAATATTTATGACTGTTGTCAGTAATCAGTAATACTTTTATAACAAATTTATGTCAGATCATGATTTCTTGGTTAAAGTCAAGTTGTTATAACAAAGACATTTTGAATAATGTCAACTTTGTATTAAATGTGTCATAATTTACCGAATTACACTTTACAATATGAATATGTAATTAATATTAAAGTTACATATATTAATTACATATTAATGTAACTTTTACAAAGTTACATATTGTAGCTGTAACTTATTCCCAAAAAACAGACGGGTGTTTTTTTAAGTGCTTGGGTTGTTTTTAGAAACAGTGGAAATGCAAATAAAAGTTCAAAAAGGTGTAAAATGTGGATTTTGCGAAAAACGTCCTGTTTACTATGATCTGGTCAGTAGTCTCTGGCGACACTAGATGAAGACTTGGGAGTTATAGGTTGTGGAAGTCTGGATTTTTTAAGAAGCGACTAAAGACATTTTTATACCAACAGACTTTAACTAGGCTGCCACTTTTTTTTATCTGTTTTATATTCCTGATTTTATGTTTGTGTCCTTATAAAGCACATTATGATTTTAATGTCTGTTATAGATCAATTTTACTGATTTACTAGCTTTCAGAAACCCATAAAGCCAGAATGAGCCTCAGGTTGACCTCATAAACACAGTGCAGGTGGAGAGCCGCTGACCTCTGGGGTCAGGCAGAAACACATCCATGGCAAACCGGACCCACTTCACCACAGTCAGAACTCACACAGTGGATTAAATTACACCGCAAACACGCTGAGTTTTCTCACCGCGGATCAATGATGTGCTGCAACGCCCAAAACGTGAACGCTGGGATGACATTTATGGAAATGAGCAGCAGAGAAAACTTCTTCTCTATAAATAACATGGCTGTTTGTGTCTTATGACAGGAAGTGAGCACACAACAGCTTGTATTCCTACACAAAATAAAAACTGGAAAACAAATATCGTTTTATAAGATAAAAATCACCAAAAATAGGTTTTTCTTGTTAAATATTTTTCCTAGCTTTTTATATGCAGAAAACTGAAAAATATTGAGTTTATTCTCAGTAATGAAAACAGAATCTCGGTCAAAAACACTTCCAAGTTTTAATAAAGCAATTAAAAGCAGATTTGGGCGCACCAAGCTGGACGTTAGAGCGTAGGTCAATGAGTACACGTCATCCTAGTTACCATGACAACAGAAAGAAACCAGATGATGTTACAGCTCACATTTGTATAAGTAGATTTTGATTAAAATTTTATAGAATAGATAATAAAAATTCTGATGTGGTTCAAACTGAAACAGGAGTACCTCAAGGTTCGACCTTGGGCCCCTTATTATTTCGTTTATATATAAATGATTTACCAGCTGTTTCCCCTTCTGATGCTTCATGTCAGCTTTATGCAGAAGATGCAGTAATGTGTTCATGTGAAACAATAAATAGTTGCCAACATTAATGGTGTCAGTTTGTCAGTGGCTTTAGAAACTCAAATCTTAACTTAAATAAAAACAGTTTGCATATTCTTTTCTAAGTGTAAAAATAAGGAACCAGATCCAATTATGATTATTAGTGGATGGACAAATTTCTAATACAAGAATGGAAATAAAGTAAAATGTAATTTGAAACATATTGACACTGAAAGCTTCAAAATTATATTCAAATGCTTTTTGACAGGAAAACTTCTTTTTTTCTGTTCACCATTACACTTATTTTAGCTACACATCGTCAAGTATGCAGTTATAAATGTTTTTTAATCTCTTCCATCAACCTGATAGCAAACTACACATGAAAATTAGCTCAATCTGGCATATTTACTTTGTGTATTCATGTTAATTCATATACATTACAGATCATGTTTTTCTCCAGTAAAGTACACAAGAGATTTTTCACCAACAACATGTTTCTACATTTTGAAATATTTCTTCTTCTGTTTATCTTTGTAACATGAAAGCAAACATCCTCATCCTCTCTCAACCCAACAGAAGCTCAACACGATACATCACATCTAAATTAAATCAGACACAAGATGATTCAGGCCACTTTCCCTTTTTTGTCCAAATGTGTTGCTCTTCTTTTTTTTTTTCTTTGTCTCTCTCTCTCTCACACACACACACACACCCCCACACACACACACATAGCCACCGCCATGCTGGGAAAGTAAATTAAATTGTGATAAGTGGCCTTGCCAGCTTGAATAAGCAGAGAGGAGGCTGAAGAGGGACGACTGGAGATCTGCCTTGAAAGCAGGAAGCTGTGAGTCTGGAAAAAACAAGGTGAAAGGGAAGAAATACAAGATAAAACTGAAAGGAATAAGTGATAAGACAAAGATGAGTTCAATGAGTGGGTGAGCACACCCACAAAACAGAAAATAACAGACAATGCAAAAGTTGGGAGAAAGCCATTTTTTGTTATTTGACCCCAGAAATGTAGTTTATTTTCCACTAAAATAAGCTGCAGAAAAGAACACAAAGACTTTCCAGGAGTTCAAAACTGGAGATTTAGCTGTTAAGTTAGAAATATAACACACTAAATTTTAGATGTACGCCTGATATATGAAACAAAAAGGGACGCAGTGGTTTGCTACTAACTGTCACCACTATAACAATTAGATAAGTTTTAAATTAAGAATACAAATATTGAGGGAGAGGAAAGTAGTTATTTTGCTAGTTTGACTTCAACAGCCATAACATGTATTTGAGGAATTCAGTGTTTTGGTTCAGTTAAAATAAAAAAGCGACCTAAACACCAACTCTGACAGATCATCAGTAAATTATCTGATCTGTCACCGTGTTAGCCTAGCAGCTAATCTACCGCAGCGATCACTTATTAATAATCGCAAAATAAACATCAAACCTGAAAACATAAACCTGTAACTGACTGAATGTTCTGGTATTTATGTGGGAAATGTTTGAGTGTTTTTTGGTGTCGAATCCTGAAACATAAAATGGCGTTGTTGCCAGTTGCTATGACAACGAGTCTGCGCGTAGCAGACTCGTTTCTCAGTGAGAAAAGAGAGGTTTTGAGTTGTTCTTTAACGGTTTTTCTGCGTTATTTTCCCTTTGCACTAAATAATTCCTTCATCTCCAGGGTTCATTTGGTTACCGGTTCCTCTGCGGCAGCGCGGCTAGCAGGGCTGGGCAACTCCAGGCCTCGAGGGCCTCCTGCAACTTTTAGATATACCTCGACTTCAACACACCTGAGTCAAATAATGAGGTCATTAGCAGGACTCTGGAGAACTTAACTGCACTTAGGAGGTGATCCAGCTGTTGGATTCAGGTGTGTTGGACCAGGGAGACGTCTAAGAGTTGCAGGACTCTTAGACGTCCTCCAGGTCCAGGATTGCCCACCCCTGCGAGTCCAGCGTAAAATCTCCAGATGTAAACAATAACAGCGAGGGGTCCTTTACACAGTCAGACTGTGTAATACAGAGAGTCTGATCATTTGGTGAAGGATCCACTGAATTATGTGGCTTCAACTTGATACGAACACAAAGAGCCTGATAAAGTAGATTCAATAAATAATCCAGTGGATCATCCTCACAAGGTTGAACTCTGCTGCACAGATCTGACGGTTTGCTAAAGCTAAAGTCAAGTATACAGATAAACGTGACTGTAAATAAACCTCCTTTTATTGGTGCTTCTTACCCCCAAACTCTCACATGATGTTACCAGTTTGCTGATATAAGTTGCATAAATTCATAAACAAGGAATTTCTTTTGAAGCTTGACAAAGATTTACTGAAACAGAAAGAGGTCAGACAGCTTGAATTCATGCTTATGGATTTTCTGCCTGCGTCCTGCTTTCACCGTCCTAAACTCAGAGGAAAGATTCTCATCAAATTGTTCCACTTCAGTTCAAGCGTAAAAAAAAAAAATAAGGTGTGAATTTGTTGGCATTTCTAATTTACCACAGGAAGATGGCTTATTGATTTCAGGGTGACTCAGATTTAACCCAGTTCAGGTAGAAAACAGAATTTTTTCTGGTTCATTTTGAGATTTCCAGCTGGAAATTGAAACAAGACGGTCATTAAACTGACAGACAAAAACCCAAAGAGAAGACAGTTTGGAAAAGGAAACAAACGATCTGCAGAGTGTAAGTTGAAGATTGGAGGAATAAAAATATAAATAGAAATGTCAAGTAAATGCAAAGCTGTGGAGGAGGAAGTGATGCGGCTCTGGCAAGAACACAATGAATGTGTATCAGAGTGACAATGGGATCATCAATCAATGCTTGGCACCTCAGCATTAGCATGGAGAAACACGAAGAGCTGAGACAGAAACACACCGAGAACAACAGACTACAGCGAGAGCAGAAAGCAGGAGGTGAATACGAACCGTCACTTCGGCTCCAAAAGCCTGTCTGCTGCACGGCAGCAGGATAAAAACGGAAAGCAGCGAGACGAAGACAGAAACAGAGCAGCGCCAAGACAAAAAACATTCAACGGAGGTGAAACACTCTGACTCACAGCTTCGCTTAAAACTTTGGGGATAAGGAGGATGAGTGGGATGAACAAAAAGCAGGGAAGTAAAAAGATTTGAGGTGGATGAAAACAGGATGAGTGGGATGAATAATGTAAAGAGTGATGATGAGGATGAGTCAAAAGAATATTGTAAAGAATGATGAAGAAGATGATTGGGATGAATGTAATGATGAGGATGAGTGGATGACTCTATACATATCAACAGTGAAGAAGCAATCATAAAGATTTTACAAAAAGTGATGATGCAGTTCTTCAGTAAGTAAAAAGGGTCAATAAATGGGATGAGGAAAATGAGTGTGAAGAAGAAGCTATAAAGTTTACTGAGGAAGAGGAGTTTGAAGAAGTTAACAGGAATCATGATGGTAGGAAAAGAAGATGTGATACAGCAGGAGGCCGGGAAGAAGACCAAAAAGGACATGAAGGTGGAGGACGCAGAGGATTGGACTAAACGGAAAAGCCGAAAGAGAAGAAGAATTAAGTGGGACATGAGATGAGTAACGATACGGTGATGAAGGGGCGAGAGAGTAAACTGGAATCAAGAGAGAGCTGCAGGGATGAGAAAACGTTTAGGATGTTTTTCCACCTGGTAGTCCAGTAGATTTAGTTTGATTAGGGACCAGAACCTCATCATCTGCTCCACCTCCAGCTGCTGTGGTTCAAACCAACCTGTTCCCCTCCTGGCCTGTGGGGGCGCTGCACCAACAACCACTAAAGGAAACGACACAAAAACCTCTGAAGACACTGAGGCAACTTCCTTCTTCACCAGATGGAAACAAGATGGAGGATCAGATTTTAGCAGTTGGAGGATTTTTCTTTAGTCTTTGGATAAAGACCATGAGCCATTTCTCCTGCTAGTGCTACGCTAGCATGTTTGTTTCGGTTGTATTTACCCAGAATGCCCTACGCTGTAATCCACTTCCTGCTTTTGGAGCGGTATCCGGTCCACTATCACATATACGTTCAACTGAACCAGAGTTCACTTCAACCGAACCCAGACAGAGGTTTGTAGATGAACCAGAGTTAGCTTAGCATTCACACCTCAGCAACCGAACCGGACCTTCCAGAGAAACGGACTGGAGCTGGATTAAAGCAGATTGAACAGAGCTGATCCAGAATCCGAGAGGCTCATCTATGAATGTGTTCAGGGCCCACAGGACCACACATCTTCACCGACCTCTGGAGGTCTTCATCACAAAAAGTTTGTCAACTCATAAAAGTTCATTCAAAAGCTCCATTGTCCTTGTTTCCTTACAGCTTTTGTACCAATTTCTCTCCTCTTTGTGCTGATCTCAGCTCAGTCATCATCTCACTAACTTTATGTTAATATTAATTTTCAGAACCCTCGGTCTTGCTCTGGGCCCGTCTGAACCCGAACTGATGTTGATGGGTTTTCTCCTCATCAGTCTCTTCCTTCAACGCTCTGCTGCGATTGGTGGAAGGCTTCAGAAAAAACATCAAGTTAATCAGTAGATGACTTCAATCAATCTGAAAGCTGATGAGCTGATTCTCCTCTGGGAGCTGATTTTTTACACCTCATCAGGTTTCTTCCTCTTCTGACCTACTTTACAGTTTATTTCCATCGCAGGATTAATTGACCAAGAGAAGAGAGAGAGGTGACTGAACAGCAAAGAGTCAGACTGGAAGCCCATAACACTCTACACATAACAATGAGGATCACAATACTGTAACAAATACACATAACCATATGGACCCCAGCAGAACTAAAACACAGAATCGTTACAATATAAAGCATAACTTGAAAGAAAATAGATTTTGCAATTTGAGGCCTCTGTCTCTTTAAGAAGCTCCTGCTCTTTGAGACACGTCATCACAACAATGCTTCTCATTATGCCGTTTGGAGAAGTAGTTGGTATTAACAGCTCAGCAGGTTCAGATCCACCAGGTGTTCGCTAATGATTGGATAGAAAAAGGTCATAAATAGATTATTTTTACAGAATTAGAACCAGCAGAAGCCAAGTGAGGCTTTGTGGGTAAAGAAGGTTTTCACTATCATCTTAACAGCTAAATGTTTATATTTTTGTGCAGTTTTTTTTTTTTTTTTTTGGCTTAATTGCTGCTCTGAGTGTGTTCTACTTTCAGGAAATTCCCTTTAATTTCTCCCTCCAGTTAACGATTAATCGATTATTTCAATAATCTGTTAATCACGATGCTTCTCCCGCATTTTAAACTAAGATTAATTACAGCCTCTACCCAGGATTCCCGGCTCCTGCATCCCACAGTGCGCAGTCGTGCGTGTCCTGACTGATGCCTCTCTGTCAGCGGGCTTGGGTTCATGGAGCACCGCGCTGCAACCGCGGGGCAAACCGGATCTCTCTCTGCAGCTGCCATTCCTCTAGACTAGAGCTTTACATTTACACAGCAGCAGCTCATCTTTTATTCATGTCAACACATCACGCCGCTGACCTCCCGGGCTCTAACTCTGCCATCTCCTCAGCTTGTTGTAATATCAGAAAATCTATTCCTGCTCGTCCGAAATGCATCAACAGCGCGGCCTGCTTCTCCTCTCGTTCAGGGCGTGTCAGCAGAACTCTGCAGGAGTCGGTGCCACGTTGGACTCAGAGCGCCCCCTGCTGCTCAGACATATGCACCTACTCGACTGATGGATTTGCAACGTGTTAGCACCATTGTAGATAGAAAAAAGGAGAACATTTCCTCTAAAATTACTCAAACTTTTAGTTTATTCTCAGAAATGTTCTAGAATCAATCAATAAATTTTTTACTTAAAATAAAACATTTTCCTAGACTAAACTCAAATTTTCTGATTTCAGCAAATTTTCAGAAAAACAAGTTGAGTTTGAAAAGTCAAATAATTTACTAAACTAAACTCTTTTTTTCCATTACATTCTGAAATTTTCTATAAAAAAAACATGAACATTTCTGAGTTTCAAAAGTTGAATATTTTCTAGAAAAATTGCATTCACAGGTCAAAGTTTAAAATTCAACAGTGAGCAATAAACGTGGGTCACATATATGAAGGTAGAAAACAAGGACATTTTTAATCTTTTCTTATATTTTTCCTTAAATTGGTGAATAATGAGTTAATTTTGAGATATTTTTGTGCTTCATGTTGTCAGGCAGCTACTATTTAATTAAGAGGTTTATTGTTTCTGCAGGTCTGGTGGTAATGTCTACCAGCTCTTATATGGAAACTTTCCAAAAAAGTTGGATTAATCACATTTAATTCAGAATTTAATCTGAGCCAAATACAGTTTTTACTCTGGCCAGGTTGGTTCGCTGTTGGTTGGCCATTCTTTTGCTTTTCATTGGTAAATAAAATAATGTAATGACGCCAACACTGCAGCTGTAGTTCCACCGAAAACAGGGTTTATTAGAGTGAACACCAGCTGTTATTCCTGAGGCTACAGCTCGCGCCTCCAACAACGCAGACAGGAAGAACTTAACTGATCGCTACGTTGCTAACCTCCCTCTCTCTCTCCCCCCTCCGATTCTCGTGCTGCCCTCTACCGATCCCCACCCACATGACAGGTCTAACACATGTGGGTGGGAGCCAGCAGAGTCAGACAGGGGAAGCCCACAACACCCTACACACAACAACAAGGAACACAATGCAACTAAAACACAGAATCGTTACAATAATTTGAAATCATTTTTTTCTTCCAGATTTTTCACAGGCTTACTACTCTCAGCAGCACTAAATGATAGCAATACATCAACCTACATTTTAATTGTTAAATAAACACTCGCATACTGTAAGTTATGCGAGTGAAAAAAGTTCGTCAACATGGCGACCATTTTGAATTTGGACAACCTGCAACATGCCAAGAAGCATTCTTAACGATTTATCCATCTTTTGAACTTAGACATCAGAATTCTAACAAAAAATAAAAAAATAAAAAAATAAGCAAAGTAACTAGATTTTAAACTTGTTACTGGAACCAGTATCATTTGGGTGGGACATCATTACCAAATTTACCATTCCGAACCTGGAACTTAAACACCAACATAAAAACTAATATAATCCTTTGTATATTTGTAACAGTTAGATAAATAATTTAAGGAACGTTTTCTATATTTTACTGTATGTTGTTAGACTTAGTTGTGTAATTAATTTGGATAAAAAATTGATTTTGAAAGCTACGTGATGTCTACAACAAATTGGTCATACGTTTTACTTACTTCCTGTTGGTGTCTTCCTGTCCCTTGTGTTTCCGGTCCGACCTTTTTCTCCCTCCGCCCCGGTGTCTTTTCTGTTTTCTGGCCCACGTGCGAAATTAAGGTTAATTTGACGTTAAAATTATCAGTAAAACTTCGGACCAAATGGCTTCAACCTTCGAGCAGATGAGGGCGAACGTGGGAAAACTCCTGCGAGGAATCGATAGGTACGAATGATCCGGGAACCAATGATCAACCCGGCGGAGCTAACATTAGCGTAGCCTGTTTTTGACGCTATTCACTGCCTTCAATATCGTTGTTACGGCTAAGCCATCAGTCAGTTAACTTTGTTATGGTTTACATCTCATATAGACAGTTAACCCGATATTACGTGGTGTAAACGTAACACATTAGATGTTAGCAGAGCAGCTAACTGGAACGGATTGTGGTTTTATTTTGAAAATCTATTGATTGAGAAAAAGGGTCGCAGTTCGATGTTTCAGATCATCAAGCTGCTGTTAATATGAGGAAAAGACCAGTGAAAATACAAAGTGCCCTTTTTTAAATATTTATTTATTTTAGAGTTAAGTACAAACAATATTTAACTGGCCAAATCCGACCCAGCATAACTATTTATGTGGCCACATAAACATAATCATAAATGCAACATGCTTTAGTCTAAAGAAGATAAGAAAACTAAAAAGCAATTTAAACCTGAACTGATGTTATGTTGGGAAGAAAATGAATAAAAGTTGAATATTCCTCATCAATCAGCTGATCATGTAAAGGTGCCAACTTCCTGTCATCTCACAGGTACAACCCAGAGAACCTGACCACGCTGGAGCAATACGTGGAGACACAAGCTCGGGAAAACGCCTATGATCTGGAGGCAAACCTGGCTGTGCTGAAGCTGTAAGTGAAACCGAGGCTGTTTGGGACTCAGACGCCTGAAACGTTACCTGGCTGCTCAGAATCATCTGGAGAGCGAGACGATTCTGGAGTTGGAGGTGGAAACTCGTTCCAATCTCCAGCTCTACCTGGATCTACCACAATTTGACATTTTCTGCTGTGTTTGAAACTTTTCGTTTTTTAAAGACTTTAGATGGCGAATTTTAAATCAGGGTAAAATTATTACGGTACCAACATAATCTTCTTAGAATGGAAAATGTTAAGTACAACACAAAATATTCTATCTAAGTTTTTATAATAAGGAGAACCACGTCTATCCACAGACTTTTACTGAAAAGCTGACTTTGCTGCATCCAAATCAACTTTATTTAATTTAATAACCTTGTCTAAATATACCCAGCATTTAAGGGACGAAAAGTAGTTAAGCTTTTCCTCCGATTAATCGCGATTAATCAATTATTAATATCATCAGTTGATAATTGGATTATACAGACTCAGAAAACACCATTTGATCAAAGAACAACACAGAATAATAATCAAGCCGAAAAGGAGCAGAAAATATATACAGTTTGCTTTTAAGATAGTTCATGTGAAAGTTACTCAGAAAGACGTTTTGCTAGTTTGTTGTTTCATTTGATATTGTTTGACAATTACTGAGGCAAATGATGTCAGTAAAGCTGCTCAAAAACGCACATAAAGTTAATTTAATCTCCTACAAATATACATTTAAACTGTTTCCTGCTTGTACAGGATGGGACAGGTTTCACAGCTAAACCATTGCTCTATTTTTCTGTAACTTTTTTTATCTGATGTATTCTGATTATTAATTGTTTCGCCCACAGATACCAGTTTAATCCAGCTTACTTCCAGACTACAGTGACCTCACAGATTCTGCTCAAGGCTCTGACCAACCTGCCACACACCGACTTCACCCTCTGCAAGTGTATGATCGACCAAACACACGTATCCCTTTGGTGCATTTTCACGTCTTCATGTTTTTATTTTATATATTTACTTTTACTGAAAGTTTGAGCAAAGTGGGACGTTTTGGTGTTAGGTATATGAATTAGGGCTGAAACGATTAATCAGATTAATCGTAATAAATCAGTTGTTGAAATAATTGTCAACTAGTTTAATAATCAATTAATCGTTAGAAATCGCTGAAATTGTTGCTGAAAGAACAACGATTTGATAAAAGCAACATATTTTTATCAAAACTGTATGATAAATACACATATTTTGTATTTCAGATTAAAATAAAATCCTTTTTCTGTAAATATGTTCAACCCAGAAATCTTCAAGTGGAAGTTTTAACTTCATCTGCTTCAAATTCTGTTAAAAAAAGAAAAAAAAATCACATGTTGATGTTAGAAGTATTTTTTCAACTGCGGATGTTGAAAAAAATACAAAAATAAGCAAAGTAACTATATTTTAAACTTGTTACTGGAACCAGTTTCATTTGAGGGAGACATAATTTCCGAATCTATTCCGAACCTGGAACTATAAACACCAGTGAAGGGCAACATTTTGTGGCATTTTAGGGAACAAAATGTTTATTTTCTTATTTTAAAAAATGAATCAATTATTTGTTATTTGCATCTTTTAATGTATTTCTAATATAGCATACAAAGAGCTTACATGGTTAAATGAATAACATGAAAAAGTGCCAATTTGGTTATCTGATTAATCGCTAGATCAATCGATTAATCATCAGAATAATTGATTAATCGTCAGAATAATAGACGGCTAAAATAATGGCTAGCTCTAGGATGAATACGTTGTGTAAACGGTGGTGTGGCTCAGTGTTGGGTGGGCGGGGCGTTTCCTTGACTACGGTGTCGCAGCAGGAGGAGCGACCCATCAGACAGATCCTCTACCTGGGGAACCTGCTGGAAACCTGCCACTTCCAGAGCTTCTGGGTACGGCTCCCAAACACAACCAGCTCCTCCTAGTCACCTTCTATCAAGTTTATGTGTGGGCTTTGACTAGACCATTTTCACAATATTTTCTTAATCTTAAACATTGAAAACAGAAAGTTTTGAGTAATCAATAAAACTGATCTATTGCTTACTTTAATAAATATCTAAAATGTTTGAAAGTAACGGTTGTCCTGACTCCATTTGGTATTAATGTATGTTTTTGTCTGCGTCAGACGAGTCTGGAGGAGAACAGAGAACTCATCGATGGCATCACTGGTTTCGAAGACTCAGTTCGGAAATGTGAGTTTCATTTTCTGACTGAACAATGGGATTTCTTTCTTCTAATTTAAGTTTCCTTTGGAAAATAAAAGCAGTAAGTCATAAATAATCATCCTGTTCCTCAGTCATCTGTCATGTTGTGGGAATCACCTACCAGACCATCGACCGGCAGCTGCTGGCCGAGATGCTGGGAGACCCACTGGGTGAGAACGTTTCACTGGTTTTGCTGGGGAAATTTGCCTTTTTTCGTCATGTTTAGTTTAGATATTAGTTGATTAATTGTGATTAATCAGTTTAAATAATTATCAACTTATTTAGAAGTTGATTCATTGTTGACCGGAGTATTCAGACTCAAAAAAGTCCAGTTGCTGAAAGAACAGAAGTACAAAAATACAAACATTTTGCATTTAAAATGCATAAAAATAACCTGTATCTGTAAATATGTTCTATCTCCTCAAACTGCATGTTTACCTTCATCTGGTTCAGATTCTGTAAAAGAAAATCTCAGAGTGAGAACCTCTTACATCCAGTCATTAATGAAAAGTGAATCAACTGATGTGCCAGATGTTTATCCGCTGAATCGTCAGAAAACGGATGAATTGTCGTGATTCTCCTTGTGACTGAAAGCTGGAGTGTGTTCCTGTTTGGTGCAGACACGCAGCTGAAGGTGTGGATGAATAAGTACGGCTGGACGGAGAACGAGGACAGACAGATCTTCATCTACAACCAGGAGGAGAGCATCAAGCCCAAAAACATCGTGGAGAAGATCGACTTCGAGAGTGAGTGGCTCTGCGTTGCCTCGGCAACCACTTCTGACCCGCTAGAGTCGCTTTCTCTGTTTTACGGCTTTTAAAGTCACCAAATGAGTCCAAATGTTTTTATAGCTGCCCAGAATTTAAATCTGCATTTTTATTTATTTTGATGTAAAGATTAAGCAAACTACACAAACAATCATACAAATGGAAATTATTCCATTCATTTTAATTTATCATCTGATTAACTGATCAATTTATTGCTTATTTAATAATATTACTGCTGATGTCTTTCCGCCTTGGCAGTGAAAACTGCTAAACCTCCTGATTTTACAGAGCTAAAATCTTATTTTAGGTTTATTGAATTAAAATAACGCTGGGATTTATTAAAAGTTTCTGACGTTTCTGTTTTTAATTTGCTGTTTTTTCTCCTGCAGGTGTTTCCAGCATCATGGCAACGTCTCAGTGACGAAAGCAGACCCAACGTTTGTTTTCAGGATTGCTAAGATATTAAAATAAAGATAAAAATACATAATGTTCATGTGTGTTTTCAGTTTTTCATGTTTGCTTCTTTCAGTGAAAATGTTTTCATTTTATACAAAATCTTACCAAGTATATTTAATCTGGTTTCTACCATAACAATAAGACAAAACTACAAATAACTTTTCAGTTTATTTTAGGTGAATAATTCCTTAATATTGATTAAAAAGTTCTAATTCCACTGGCAGGTTCTTTCCGTTTTGTTATTAATAAAATAATCTGCCAGTGCAACAAGAACTTTTTTTAGTAAATATTTATTAATATCTCACATAAAACAAGCTCCTATATTTTGCTGAAAAATCAGTTTTTTCTTATTGCAGGTGTATTAAGGTATTTGCACTAGAAACTTTAGATTTAGTGTTTTTTCCTCTTTTAAGGTAGTTATGAGCTTAACATACATTCTTTCTTTGTCTGAAAGATTAAAGTTTTCTTTAGTTAATTTTTATGGTTTGAAGTAAAGCTGTTTAAATGGAAATATGCTTTAATATGACGACTATTAACTACAGAATAGTAATAAAGTTTGATTCATCTGATTACAAATGAACATCAGAGTCTCTGATGAGGTTAAATCTGCAGTTTTCTGATGTTGACATGCAGGAGCCACACCTGAGTTATTTTAGGTGTGCGGTTTGTTCTGGGTGGGCGGGGCCTGTTGGACTTCATTACCTGCCTGCGGAGCTCAGGTGAGCGCAGTCCGGCTCCAGCATGTCCCGCAGGTTGTCCTCTGAAAGCTCGCTCCCTCCGCCGGACAGCGACGATGCGGCCTCGGAGAGCTCCGACGACCTGATGGGCTCCCAGTCCCGCCTGTGGCTGATGAACATGGGGGCCCTGGGAATCCCGCTGGAGGGCGGGGAGGTGGACACGGTGGGCCGCGACGGGCTGTGCGTGGACTTCCACTTCCCCGTGGGGAAGCTGGAGATGGAGCCCGGAGTGAGATGGATGAGACCGAAGGTAAAAACACGAGATTCAGGAACAACTGAAGGAAAAGTAGATCCACTGCAACGTGTTTCCACTCTGGTAAAAATGAAAGTAGCAAGAAATGATTCAAGTAGAAGTAAAAAAGTATTTGGTAAAAAGTTTCCTTTAGTACGGCGTAACTGATCAAATTATTAATAATTTCATATTTAAAAATTACATCATCAGATGGACAAATAAATACAATTAAATGGAAATTTTGGTATTTTAAGGACCAAAATGACAATAATTCACATTAGTAATAAAAATCAGGAAAAGAAAATGTTTCCAAATCAGTTTCAAGTAAAAGTAGAAATACTTCACAATAAAATTACTCAAGTAAAAGTAAAAAGTACAGCGTAGTAAAAATACTCCAAAAAGTGAGTGTAATTGAGTAAATGTAAGTAGTTCCTACCCAAACTCTGCACAGAAGTGTTGGTTCATAGTGCAGCTCAGCCGGCCTGAGGGAGAAGCAAACTGAGCTACTTGGATCCAAAGTAAGGCAATTATTTACCAATTGATTATTTTAATTAGTTTTTAAAAAATTGACACATTCTGCTGTTTTTTATTAAACCTATTGAACTTTTTAATACAATATTAGAAATGTCTTAAAGGGGCAGTGTTATGTGTTTTCCAGGCACATTTTGCCACTTTATAGCCACATAGCAAGTAACTAAGTTACCTTAAATTGCTGTAAAAATGCTAAAAATAAAAATAGGAACTAACATTTCTTTCAAGTCATGATTTAAGGCCTTGAAGTTGGGCCTCTGTCTCTTTAAGAAATGAATGCTCTTTCTGAAGCTCCGCCTTCAGGAAGTCATCACAACATGGCTCATCTATTAACCGACAGCTATTGCATTATTATGAGATAGTACTTTAAGATTCCTTGTAATGGTTCCAAAGTGCAGGACCAACAGAAACTCCTTTGTTCAATGAAACCGTTCAACGCCTCACTGGAGGCTGGAAGGAGGGAAAACTGGAGTCCAATAGAACAGAGAGACTAAAGGATCAGACTGTTAATGTACAAAACGAAAGAAAAAATTATAATTTAAGTATTTATGTATTGTTTGATGTGTTGGAGAGTGAACTACAATTTCCCTTTAACATTTGTCTTAATGTTAAATCTGAATAAAGTTTCTATCTGTCTGTCTGTCTGTCTGATATGTACTAGTCATATTTAGCTGGCTATAATTATGACTAGCTAATAATTAGTCGTAGCTAATTATTAGCTAGAAACTAGTCATTATGAATTACGACTAGCTAAATCATAATTATGGCCAAGTAACTATTATTAACTAACCATGACATAGCTACTAGCTATGTCATAATTAGCAATCAGTAGCTGATTATGACAATAGATAAATAAAATAATTATAATAATAAATAACTAGATATATTCTAGCTAAGCCGTAATTATGAGATACAAGTTTGTTATTTGGTCATCAGTGGCAGAAATGGGCTCAGATATTATGTGCTTGACAGTCACTTTGCCAACAGGTGAAACAGAAAACAGAACCAGAGAATTGAGCTAGAAAATCAGGTGGAAGTTCTCCGTTCACTGTCTTTCCGACAAACCTGGACACAAAGGCAAACAAAAGGCTCTGCAGGGTTTTCTTGTGAAACTTTAAACATTAACTGCTGGATCAACAAACCGGTCTGGTGAAAAGTGTAAAGAACATCCTGCTGTGACTCTTCCTGCTCTGGCTGCATCAGCAGCTCAGGACTTTAAGCCCTTTGGTGTTTCTGACTGGACGACTTCCAGGGTGTTAATTAATTCCTGTAATGATGGACGCTGGTATGCAGGGAGGAAAGGATTCAACCCGTTTAGTGTTGCAGAAACATGAACGACACGAACTGAGCTGATACGGACGACTTCCAGCGTGTGGGCGGCGATTCCTGGAAGATCTGCTGAGCAGAAAATATTAGGAAACATGAACAGATTTCACAGCAAGAACACTGCAAAAAACTAAACAACAAAAGTTCCCTGGTCTGCACCCAAATATTGTATGCAAGTCAGAGAAGCACTACTTCGACATATTTTTACTCAAGTAAAGCTAAAAAGTCCAAGAAGTTACTAAACTAGGAGCAAAAAAGTATTTGGTAAAAAGATCAAAACATAAATCATTTAATATCTAAAAAATTCATAATCAGACAGATCAAAATATAAAGTTAAATGGAAATTTTGGTATTTTAAAGACAAAAATGAAAAAATAATTAATACAAGTAACAAAAATCTGTCAAAAGTAAATTTTTTCCAAATCAGTTTCTTCCATTAAAAACTTCTGAAACTTTAAGAGAAACTGCAGACAGTCTGTGTCTGGTGAGGTTTTGGTTTGTTTTTCATTCAGTGGGGAGAAAATCCAGAAATGTTACTCAAGTAAGAGTAAAATTATTTAAATAAGAGCAGAGATACTTCATAATCAAATTACTAATTTGATCAGTTTCTCAGTACTTGGTACTTCATACCAAATACTTTTTTACTCTTAAGTAATATATTGCACAGCTACTTTTTACTTTTACTTGATTAAAACTATGTTGAAGTTTTGCTGCTCTTGCCCATGTCTGCTAACTTGCAGCGGCCATCTTGTGCGAAGCATCGAGCCGCTGGCTGCCGATTTATTAAAGTTTGTGATTCTTGGGAAAAGATCTACTGTTTTCTAAGATGTCTGGAGTTTTTCTGCAGAATAATAACCATGAACTGGATGTATTATGTTCTGAACTGATCATTTTCTTTCTCTCCTTCTCATCTGAACTTCATCTGCAGGAGCTTTGTTCTTCGCCCAGGTTCATAGTGGACGGAGCTTCACGGCTCGACATCTGCCAGGGGAAACTCAGTGAGAAACTTTCTGTCTTCCAGCCTTACATGATGCAGAGCTGGGATTTTAACAGATCCATAATGACTTATTTGACATATTCCTTTTCAAGGTGGAATGAAAATACACCAATATGGATTGATTTTAAAAAACTGGGTACAAAAGTTAAAATTTATTCATTCATTCACCGATTTAGACAGGATGAAAACAAACATTTACCTCTGGATCTGGGAGATATTTTAAATATCCAAAATAAATGAACAACAGAAACAACAAATTAAATTAATTATTAAGTCCATGTAAACAAAATAATCCTTCAAATAATGGCAAAACACCAGACTGAAGATTTTTATCATCCAGTTTTTGGTCGAAAAGAGAAAAACAATAAATCATACAAGTGATAATTATTGAGTTTGTTTTAATTTATCATGCGATCAATTGATTTGTTGATTATTGTGACTGGCCTGTTTGCACTTAACCATGATTGATTCAAACAAGCTAGCTATTTAGCTAGCATGGGCATGCTAGAAGCTAGTTAGCGGTAGCCACAACTGTTTCGAGTCACAGAATGCAGTGAACTTTGCCTGACAGAAAATTACCACGAGAAAAACAAAATGCAATGAATATACATGATTAAATATTCCTGCCACGACAAAATGAAGATCTGAGTTCAACCTGGAGACCAGTTTACTTTTTAAAATAAGTTTAAGGCATTTTTTGGGCCTCAGCTTTGCATGCTTGAATGTAAGAGTTTTTAAGGTGAGACTGAAGTTCTGACTGAGAGTGTTTGAGATTCCTGTCAGTCAGGAAGGAGCCTCCAGTCGACGGAGCCTCCAGTCGACGGAGCCTCCAGTCGACGGAGCCTCCAGTCGACGGAGCCTCCAGTCGACGGAGCCTCCAGTCGACGGAGCCTCCAGTCGACGGAGCCTCCAGTCGACGGAGCCTCCAGTCGAAGGAGCCTCCAGTCGACGGAGCCTCCAGTCGAAGGAGCCTCCAGTCGACGGAGCCTCCAGTCGACGGAGCCTCCAGTCGACGGAGCCTCCAGTCGACGGAGCCTCCAGTCGAAGGAGCCTCCAGTCGAACGTCCCGGTGTGTCGTCTGCAGGAGACTGCTGGCTGCTCTCCGCCATAGCATCTCTGGCGAATCGCCCAGAACTCCTCCAGAAGGTCGTTCCTCTCAATCAGAGCTTCCAGGACGGCTACAACGGCAGATTCTCCTTCAGAGTACGTATCTGGTCACGAAGAGGCAGGTCTCTGGTTTTATTTAAATTTCATTCCAGACATTTGTTCCAGTTAAAGTAGCATAGAACACAATGGGAGTTCCCCAGAAGGATTTGTGTGGACTTTCAAAATAAAATGTAAAATTACAGAATTCTGTTTTTGTTGTTGACTTTCATTCCAGAAACCACTTGTTGTGCAGGAGGCTCTACTAATGCTTTTCAAAGATTCAAGCGGTTGCATAATTGTGCATCTGTTTGCAGCCATTTTGTGTGCGTTGAGTTGGGGGGGGGCGTGGCCAGCAGCAGTTTATTTGGATTTAAAGTGACAGAGACCCTAAAACAGATCCTTCTGAAAGCAGATCCAGACTGAGATCTCATCAATCTCATTAGCTGTTAGATTAATGAACAGCTAACCAGTTCCAGTAACTCTGTGTGTAGTTCTGGCAGTACGGGCAGTGGGAGGAAGTGAGGATTGACGACTTCCTGCCAACGGACAACAACAAGCTGATCTTCCTCAGCTCCCCTGAAAGACAGGAGTTCTGGAGCTCTCTGCTGGAAAAGGCCTACGCAAAGTAAGTAATTAGGGCAGAAATCAATACATTTAGGAAAACTGTTTCACTTATCCATCCATCCATCCATCCATCCATTTTCTGTTCACCCTTGTCCCTAATGGGGTCGGGAGGTGCTGGTGCCTCTCCAGCTACGCTCCGGGCGAGAGGCGGGGTCACCTGGACAGGTCGCCAGTCTGTCGCAGCTGTTTCACTTATTTCAGTTTTTAATCAGGCTTCTGGTTTTGGGTGGTTCTGAAAGTTAATCTTCTGAAATGAAATCCCTCCCTGTGCTGTTTGGTTGAGTCAGGCTGAAAGGAGGCTACCGAGCGCTGGAACTGGGTTACCCTCACGAGGCCATGGTGGACATGACCGGCGGAGTGACCGAGGTCTTCACCCTCCCCTTGGTGTCCAAAGACCTGCCGGAGCTCCTCAGGAACCTGCTGGCCAAAGGAGCACTCATCAACTGTGCCAACGGAAAGGTACGCAGGTGGAGGAGGTTCACCTGGTTCACCTGGTGGAGACTAACGTCAAACATCAGGGAAATGAGAAGCAAATGCTTTTAGCAACATCCAACACCTGCAACTAAAAAGTTAATTTTGTGACTCTGACACATTAATCATAAATATTAGATGCACTAAAGCGTAATAGCAACATAGTATTTAGCGGAAGCTAATGCTAAAGTGCTAAATTCAACCAGGTTGATAAACCACCATGTTCATGTAAGACTTGTATTTCTCTGCATCATTTGCTTTTTATTGCCTTTTGCTCAATAAAGTTTGTTGACCATAAAAGGTGGAACATGAGGAAACAAAACTTCTGCGTAATCACCCTCTTCAAAATAAGAGCATGAATATGAACCTCTAACTACAAACTTCAACACAAATATCAAACTTTATTAAACTGAAAGTTTAAAGAGTCATCTTGCCGTGACAGTTGCTATGACAACAACGAACGAGCCACGCTTTAGATGTAGCGTTTGTCTCCTTCCTGTCTAATGTATAAGCAACATTACATTTATTACCTGGCTGAAATGTTTGAGTTCTCCACCCACCTCTGTGTAATACCAAGATAAATATCTGTGATTTTTATGTAGTTCTAGCAAAGTTAGCTTAGCTAATGTAGCTTTTATCTGCTAGCTAGACGGACATGTAGCCTGTTTGTTTGTTACTACATGTTCTTACTCTGCCAGTCCCCAGAACCTTGTTATTCACATGAAGAGTTTGTACATCATTGATTGTATTTTAACTCGTTTTTATGCCTCCATTTTCCTCAAGAGATGTTAATCAGTAGCAAAAGCAAATCATTATCATCTGTGCTTTCCCAAATGGTTTAAACATGTTGATCTGATTTAAAGTCAAATAATAAAAGGTATTTGTGTGGAATGTGTTGAAACTTGTTTTGAAGTGTTGTTTATGTTGCCTCATTCCTTTCTGATGCAGGGTGAGCTGGAAAAGGAGAACGAGATGGGAATCATGTACCGACATGCCTACTCCCTGACGGCGGTGGAGAAGGTAACGCTCGCTGAGCAAACACAAACCAGGGATTATCCCAGATTATAAATGTCAAACTCATGTGGCAAGATGCCCTGAGGCTTTTACTGGAAATTATCTTCTGCTACCACAAAAAAAGATTTGTTTCATTCTCTCCCTCCACCAGGTGAAAACAACTGATGGGTTTAAAGATTTGGTGCGAATCCTCAATCCGTGGGGCCACGCGGAGTGGTTAGGGGCCTGGAGCGACAACGACAGGTCGGTGCAACATTTACTACCGTTTTTATTGTAACATTAAGGCCTTCAATAAAGCCTAAAACGTCTTTATTAGTGGTGCGACATGATTCAGGATCTGTAATAGGTAGCTCCCACAAGACCAGACTGGAAGAAAGTTTCCCTGGAAATGCGCCATCTTGGTAGGCATCCGGTAAACAACGTTACAATTCAAATTCAGTTCAATTTGAAAATACTTTACTGATCTCAAAGGCCAATTAAATTAAGTTAAATCAGAGCAGCATTACCGAGGCTTATACTGTCTTTCATTTGTCACCATGTTGTGACATGAGACTGATAATCTGAGAAAAGATCGAGCTCCACCTCCTCCCTGAGCTGCTACCGTTGTCTGAAGAAATGCACCAAAACAACCAATCAGAGCCAGGGGGAGGGGCTTAGTGCTGTCAGTCAACCTCATGAACTCACTGATAAATGTGCTAAACAACTTACCATTCCAGGAAAATCTGGTTGCTATGCTAACCAGGCCGGCTAGGCGGAGGGGGGATGAACGACGGCACACAAGCTTGTGATTGACAGCGCTACACTTCTAACAACCGATTGACAGCGCTAAGCTGTTTCTAGTTAGCACTGGGAGAAGGTAGAGCGGCTCAATTTTTTCCACAGATTATCTGTTTCATACCAAACTGTCACAATATAATAATGTTTCAACAGAAAATATTTTTTATAAAAGTTACATCCTGCTGCTTTACGGCTTTTTCTTCTCTTCTGGATAATGTGATTGTATTACATTCACCGAATATAATAAGATTAAATCTATGTTTGCACATCTACATTTTAAGTTTCATACTTTTTGCAAATTGAGTTGTCATTTTAACCCACAGGTTTGCCTACAAAGTACATATTGTTATAGTTCAATATTGTCTGAGTTACTTTTAGAAACATTTGAAACAGTAATAAAGTCTGTGCTGTTTTTTCTCAATATTAACCAGACTTTCAGTTTTTAGCAGCAAAGTTTTTCTCACCTTCACTTGATGTAATAAAATCTTCTCTTTTCAGTTTTATGATCTTTGTTTTTACGTCTTTCTTAAATCCAACAATATCCAGCAGAAAGCTGCTTCTGCCTATCAAAATGGCGGCGGAGTGACTTCATGTGGGAATTATGGATTCAGAGCACTTTAATTGAAAACCACATGTCAAGAGAATAAGCAATATTTTCAATTCATAAACCCATTTTGCTGGTGAATTATTGAATAAGTAGACATGTTAGCTACATGGTTCATTTCATTTGTTGTTTCTGTTGTTTTATTTAAATTGTCTTCCAGTTAAATGTTTATTAGAATTTAAAGTTTATTGATCTGTAGGAAAGTATTCTTGCATTATTATTCCATTGCATTACTTGAAAATGGTTTCAAACCAACAATATTATCGTTTATTGTCCTGTAAACGTAACGGCGGCCATCACTGGACTCGTCTCCAGAAGTGAAGGTTTTTGTTCCTGGAATCTGAGTTTATATGTTTCTCCATGGCTGCGCGGCCGTCCAGCCCGGAGGACCTGCTGCAGCCGGATGTCTGAGTGTTTCTGTTCCAGGACTGAGTGGAGGAAGGTGAGCGCTGAGGAGCAGAAACGACTGGGACGGGTCCGGCAGGAGGACGGGGAGTTCTGGTGAGTTTCTGCTTCATGAAACACCCTGAAGCTCGTCCAAAAATCTCACCTTTCCAGCTTTAATCTACTTTTTTCTCACTTAAATTAGAAATGACAGGAAATAGTTTGAAAAAGCGTCTTAAATATCAGTGAGTTGAGTAACAGAGTATTAGGACCAGGCAAATGTTTGTTTAGTTACAAGAATAAAGTCATAATAAAGACACAAATTTACCAGAAGTATGTCTTAAAATTAAGAGAAAAAGCTTTTTAAATGAGAAATAATACATTTTTTGTTTATATTTTGTTTTGGAGTTCTCATAAAATTACTGCTTCATTCTCCTAATATTACAACTTTATTCTGGTAAAATTAAGACTATTATTTGTATTATTTCAAGGTTGTTATCATATGATTGTTACTATGACTGCATTCTTGTAACATTACTGTTATAGACATGCTTCAGTGTGACGTCAGACGCTCAAAACCCCGGCTGTAGGGCAAAGAGCTGCTGGCTAACGACGACTAGCATTTAGCTGTTAAGCTATCAATAAAACGCGGCAAATCTTAAATGTGCGCCTGATACAGTTAGTATCAACATTATGACAATTAGATAACAATCAGATAACAAGGCCAGGAAAACGTTTTAATTAAAGAAAGAAAATTTGCGTGGAAAAGGGAAGTAGGTCAGTTATGTTAGCTTGACTTTGACAACCGTAACATGTAGATGTGATGAGGAATTCGGTGTTTTAGTTCAGTTAAAATAAAAAAAAGTGACCTGAACACAAACTCTGACAGATCATCAGTAGAGCAGGTGTTTAAAATAGCTAATTTACCACCATGTTAGCTTAGCTAATAGCAGCGGTAGCTAATCTACTGCAGCATCACTTATTAATAATCGCAAAATAAGCGTCAAGCCTAAAAACATAAAACTGTAACTGACTGAATGTTCTGTCGGTCCCTGTGGCAACGAGTCAGCGTGTAGCGTAGCCGACACAGAGTGAGAAAAAGGTGGTTTTGAGTTGTTCTGGAACAGTTTTCGACATTATTTTTTACCTTTGCACTGAGTCAATAGTTGCACCGCGGCAGCGCAGCTACGGATGGCGAGGAAAAGAATCGTCTTCTTGCCCTCCAGCTTTGTGCGCAAAGTTTCCGGATGTAAACAACGACACATATCGTGTCTGCATCTCATCGTAGAGTTGACCTGAATTAAAAACTCCAAAATAAATGGAAGTTGTAAAAAAACCCGTTTTTATCAAACAAGATGGCCGCCTGGGCGTGCTGACATCTGAAAAAAATCCAGATTTTCCAAAACTTAAATTGGATGGGATGGATCAGTGGTCCGGTTGGAGGCAGAGGTTTGGCTGAACGGACTTCCTCCTCTGACCGTTTGTCAGGATGTCGGTGTCGGACTTCCAGCTGAACTTTGACGTGATGGAGGTGTGTCACCTGACGGAGGCGCAGAGCGCGCCCGGCTCTGACGTGTCGCCGTGGAAATGCGTCATGCATCATGGAGCCTGGATGCCGAACATCACAGCTGGAGGACGTCCTGAAAGCAGTGAGACATTTTAACATTTAAACTCATTTATGATTCAGTATGAGACAAACCTCAGAGCAGTTTGACGACTTAATGTGAGCAAATCAGTAGAAGGAAAATTATACGTTATTTAAATGTTTCTGTTATTAAGAAAAGTAAATTGTGTATCTCTCACTGGTCCAGTTTATAGTGCAAATATCTTACTACACTTGAAATAAGACAAAACTAACTTATAAGTAACTTTTCAGCAACACATAGGAGCTTTTTTAAGTAAATAATTCCTTAATATTGATGGAAAAAGTTCTAGTCAGACATTTTTTCTATAAGTGAAATAATCTAACAGTGAAACTAGAACTTTTTTTTAAAATCAAAAATCAGCTCAAAGTGCTTTTTTTAATTTTGTTTGTTTTTGATCAGATCAAACACTAAGCTGTTACTAATTTTATAAATGCTAAAAACAGAATGAGGCTGAAATTCTTTCACCTCCTTTAACTTGAATATCTTAGCAGGTTTTTAATTCTGTGAGCTTCTAACCAGGATGGAAATGTTGGAAAGGCCTGTTACCTAGCAACCCCAGCAGAGTTCCGCCTGTTACCTAGCAACCCCAGCAGAGTTCCGCCTGTTACCTAGCAACCCCAGCTGAGTTCCAGCATGTTTGATCAGTACGTTTTACCGCTGTATGTGCTGTACAATGGCTGCTGGAAGAGAGAAGAGTTTTGTTGTTGACTTATCATGCAGAAACCTCACTGCACTATTGTTGGTTGTGCAGGAGGGTCCACTTCTGCTTTTCAAAGGTGTGCGTTTGTATAATTGTGCATCAGTTGGCAGCCGTTGTCACATGGAGTGTAAACATTGAGTTGAGGGGCGTGGCCAGCGGCAGCTGCTGATTTGGATTTAAAGAGACAGATTCATAAAACAACTCACAGGAGCAACTTTGATCCTCAGGAATATAAACTCTGTTTGCCTGCCTGACTTCAGATCATGGTGGTAAGTGTGTGTGTTGGGGTGTTTGTGTGTTTACGTGTGTGTGTGTTTTCCAGGCCTCTTCTGGCAGAATCCCCAGTTCCTATTGGTTCTGAAGGAGGCGGACGGAAACAGCAAGAGCAGCTGCTCCTTCGTTGTGGCCGTCATGCAGAAACATCAGAGACTGCGAGGTGTTCACCTGTCTGTTGGCCTGCATATATACCAGGTACACACACACACACACACACACACACACACACACACACACACACACAGGCATGTGTGAGAACTCGAGAACAAATTTCTAGGATAAGGCATGGAGGAGGTCTTACACTGTAAAAACACAAAATATTACCAACTATTTATCTCTACTTTCTAGAGCAGGGGTGTCAAACTCCAGTCCTCCAGCTGTCCTGCAGGTTTTAGATGTTCCACAGGAACAAAACACTGGAATGAAACGGCTTCATTACCTCCTCCTTGTGTGGTTCAGATTATTCTGTCCAGGCGGTGCAGCAGAGGCTCAACTAAAGGTTGCAGGGCAGCCGATGGCCCCCCAGGACTGGAGCAAAAGTCTCAGCACATTTGATTTAAAACAAATTAACTTAAATAATTCTTGAATATTGATGAAAAGGTTCAAGTTTCATAATATTATTTCACTTCTAACATGGAACAATGTTTTATTAAAAATGAAATAATCTGGGATTATTTACTTAAAATGAAGCTCTTATATCTTGCTGAAAAGTTACTTGTGTCTTAGTTGGATTTAATTTAATTGTACTGAGATATTCACATTAAACTATAAGTACTTGGTAAGGTTTTGTGTTTTTGCAGTATTTTGGTTTAGTTACTTGTGCAAATATTTTAGTTCATTTAAAATAAGACAAAACTAGCAAGTAACGTTTTAGCAAGGAACAGGAGCTTGTTTTGAGTAAATAATTCCCTAATATTGAGAAAAAGTTCTAGATTATTTCACTCATAAAATGGAGAAAATGTTATGAGTGAAATAATGTCAGTTTGTGTTTTTGCAGCTTGTGTTAGTGAGGAAGCAGGAGATGCAGTGATGTTTGCATCATCTGAAGTGTTTCCTGCTAGCTGCTCCGGTTTTATTCCGGTTCTGGATTTAAAAACTTGTGTCGTAATAAAAGCTGTTTGTGTCTCCAGGCTCATCCTCAGAACTCCTTCCTGTCAGCGGAGGATCTGCGGAGAGGCTTCCTCTGCGGGGCGTTCTACTCGACGCGGCGGGAGGTCGTCCTCCGCAGCTCGCTCCCTCCGGGTCGCTACATCATCATCCCCTCGACCTTTGAACCCAACCAGCAGGGGGAGTTCCTGCTCAGGGTTCTGACGGAGCCGGGCAGCGACGCCACGTCAGTTTCTGTCGTTTTCATTGTAGTTCAGTTTTATTTCATTTGTTTGATTAATTCAGTTAGTTTTAGTCTTTATTAGTTAAATATTGTTTTGTTTTAGTTTAGTTTTTAAAGTGCACTTGCTGGTTTTATAGTTCAGTTATTGGAATAGCTTCTGTTTTTTCATACTTTGAAAACTTATTTTTAAAAATTATTTTTAAAAATCATTAAAAAGAGAGAACTATTATTGATCTCTAACATTTGTCTCATAAATAATATAAAAATATTCAAAAATATGTTTTTTTCACTCTTAACTTAAATAATTTGGATTCATTATGTCCTGAAGCGTAAAGCCAGAGAACTGAATGAGGTGTACTTTCTCTGACTGCGTGTTTGATTTGCTGTTTTGAATGTTTTTTGTTTCAGTCCAGCTCACAAACCGACGCCGCTCGACGTTTCGTCGGTCAGAGAGGTAACGCAAAGTTTTCATTTTTTACACCAAATCAGAGTTATGTTCGCGTCCTGCGACGTAAAACAGACTCAAAACGTTTTTCAGCTTTTAAAACATTTAAACTAATTATTTATAAAAGAAAATCTGTAAAAACCAGAATCTGATTCTTCTTTGGAGCCTGCAGTTCCTATTAGAGCCAGAGGCGGCGCCAAACCGTGAAACAATCCGATATAATCAGCAATAAGGTTTTTTTTGTTTTTTTGTAGTTTAGTACAAAAAGCTGGTTAAAAATAATCGCAGGCCAAAAGAATATTTAATTTTTTATAACTAAAAGTGCAAAAAATATATAATGGATTTGTACAACAGCTCAAAAATAAACAAAGGAAAATTTTTAATTAAACAAAGAAATTAGACACGATTTATAAATAATTTTGAATCCAAACCTTAAAAATCTATTTTAATTTTGGCTCTTTATCATAAAGGCATTAAGTTTTGGAATAAATAATATACATTTATTTTGGACATTTTCAGCAATAAGACAAGAAAATGGGTCCCTGTTTAAATGTTTAATAGATTAGTTAAAGTTTTCCTTTGAGTAAAAGTTTCTGATATAATGAGTGGATCCAGGAAAGCCTCTTTATTTCTGAGTTTGTGTGACGTTTGGACAGCAGTGGCTGATTGAAGGTTTGTGATTCTCCCTGCAGCCGTCGTTTCCTCACCGAGCCGCTCTGCCGTCCGACTCGGCCGTCAGGAAGCTTTTCATCCGACACAGCAACAAGGTGAGGCCCGACGTTTACCACAGGTACTGGTTCTGGACGGGAACTGGGAAACAGCAGACTGGAGGAGTTCCTATCCTTTAAAATGGTTCAGTTTCAATCAGGTGAACATTATTACAGTTCTGTAATAAAACGTAACCAACGTTTGATTTAAAGGCCGAATTTGGAGAATCGGTTAAGTTTGAATAAAATAATGATAAAACTTTTTTATTTCTTGCTGTCTGAAATGAAATCAGACTAAACTTTTCTTGTTTTATCTCAGTCATAATCACCAAAATTATTTCTTTTTGCTAAATGCCAGAAAGTTTAGCAAGAAGGAACGGTCTAGTCAAAGTCTGAGAACAAATCAAACCGGTTGCTTCACTTTCCCATCCTTAATAAAAAAAGGTTCAAACTGGTAAAATCCTTGAATTTTCTGTAGGTGTTTTCAAGGTTTGGAAAGTTTTTGAAAGTCCTTGAAAGTTCTTCATGTTCAGGTTGGTAATAAAGTTCAATCTAATGTTGGATTAAAAGCCTAAATTTGGAAAATATTTACATTTGGAACCAGATATTTTCACACACTAATAAAAAACTTCATTTTTTTCACTGTCTGAAGTTAAATCAAATTAATTTTTCTTATTTTATGTCAGAATCATCAAAATTATTTCTATTTGCTTAAAGTCAGAAAATTCTTTTTAGATATTTATTTTTTATATTTTATCATTTAATTTGAGCAGAAAGATCATTTACCTCAACAATATTTATTATTTCTAATGACTTATTGATTATTTCATATGATGAGCCACATTAGTGAAATTTGGGGATTTATTTTGTTAAATTAAGGTTTTGTTCTCAGATCAGCCAGATGTAAAAGAGACATTTCAAAACATAAAACTGTTTTAGTTTAATAAAATATAACAATACATTATTAATAACAGTAATAAAGAGTTTAAACTGTCTTTTTTGTTGTTTTTTCCTCCAAAGTTTGAAAGCGAACCTTGAAAATCCTTGAGAATCCTTGAATTGTTCCTTGTGTTTGTCTCCAGGAAGGTTTGTGTAAACCTGAGCGGCTGCAGCGGCTGCTGACGGAGGCGCTGCAGGGCGGAGGTTTGTTTCTCTGCATGTTTCCTCAAGCCGCTGCATTTCACCGGTTCCCTGGCTAACATGGCCGCCTGTGGTGTGTTCAGTGTTGGCAGGAAGTGAGCGGTACCTTTCTCTGGAGCACTGCAAGAGCCTGGTGGTCCTGATGGACGTATCCTCACAGAACCCGCTGGGACCCAAACCGGATCCGATATAAACAAAATGTTTGTTAAAGGGAAAATATGAAAACAGGAAGCTGGTAAACTGTAGTTCCACTTGGAGCCAGAGGAGGCGCCAAATCTCAGTATGTTAAAATCGATCAACTGATGCTAACAGTGGTTTTATTTTTTTATTATTTGGTACAAAAAGCTTGTTAAAAATACTCACAGGCCAAAAAATTACATTATTTTTGAAAAATAAAATTCAAAAAGTATATTCTGGATTTGTATATAAAATAAAGCAGGCAATATTTTAATTAAACTTATAAATTAGTAACATATGAATAATTTTCAACCCAAACAGTCGGGATGTTCCAGTTGAATAGTTTTGGGTTTTAGTTTTTACAGTTTTTACTCTGCGCTGCGTTCGAGGACAGTCGGGATGTTCCAGTTGAATAGTTTTGGGTTTTAGTTTTTACAGTTTTTACTCTGCGCTGCGTTCGAGGACAGTCGGGATGTTCCAGTTGAATAGTTTTGGGTTTTAGTTTTTACAGTTTTTACTCTGCGCTGCGTTCGAGGACAGTCGGGATGTTCCGGTTGTTGCCTTGACCTCACTGTTTTCTGCAGAGCCAAGGCAAAGCGAGGCTGAACTGGTCCGACTTCCAGCTGCTGTGGGACAAAATCAGGAGGTGGACGGTAACCATAGCAACACCGGCATCTCTTACGCCGCCGTCGGCCCCACGGCTGCAGATATTTTCATTCTTTCACAAGAAAACATGAGATGTTCTGGTTTTTACTGGCTCTCTGCCCACATTTCTATGTTGTTGTTGTTTTTAGGACATCTTCCTGGTTTACGACACAAATAAAACGCTTCACCTGGAGTACAGAGAGGTCGAACCGGCCCTGAAGGCAGCAGGTAGCAACGGAAACCATAAAAGTTTCTCATTATAACGAGATATAAAACTGTTTTTGTTTAATTTAATTTGTTTCTATGGACGGTCAGACTTCTGCCCCCTGCTGGTCACACGTCACTGCAGAGAAAATGATTTTTATGATTATAAAGTTTAACGTTTTAATGAGACACTTTGTTTTAACAAGATGAGTTTTATATCTCATTTTAACAAACAAACAAAAAAACCTTTGAAGTGAAAAAGTTGTCATAAGAAGAAAGTTTCTGGTTTTATGGAAAAAGTTTCTCATCAATATGAGTTTTTTTATTTTTAATATATAATGGGAAACTCGTTTTTCAAAGATACAAAACTCGTTATAATGAGAAACTTTCTCATCGTAATGAAACAAGTTTTCTATCTGTTGATAAAACCTCTTGTTTTAATGAGAAGTTCAGTATCTACATATCATTGTAAGGAGATAGAAATCTCATTAAAACTAATAAATTCCTCATTTAAGGACATAAAACTTATTAAAAAGTTGTAAAGTGGTTCGTTACGTTGCTGTTTTACTGCTACAACGTTTCTTATTTAAAAGAGAAAATATTTTGATTTGAATGAGACATAAATCTTTTTTTTAACGTTGTTAAAATGATAAAACTGAATCGTATGAACTAGTTTTATATTGACAGCGCTAAGCCACGCCTCCTGGCTCTGATTGGTTGTTTTCGGTGCATTTCTTCAGACAGTAGCTCAGGGAGGAGATTGATGTTTTCACAGATTATCTGTCTCATATTAAATTATCACATGTTGACAGTTTAAACAAATATGTAAAAAAATTATTTTATAAAAAAAAAAGCTCCATACTGCAGCTTTAAGTTTTTAATCTAAAGTTTCTGCTTCGCTGTGTTTCATGGTCTGTTTTTTCACAAAATCTCCCTCATTGTGATTTTCTCTCTGACATTGTGGCACTTTGTTAAAAATGTCTCAGATTAATCAGCTCTGGAGTTTTAATTCGGAGTTGGTTTCTGCTGACCGCTGCGTCTGCTGCAGGCATCCTGGTGAACGATCTGGTGATGCAGCTGGTGGGACTGAGATACACGGAGAGCGACCTGACCATCAGCTACCCCGGCTTCCTGTTCCTGCTCATCAAGATGGACAGCATGATCCGTAAGAGCGGCCAGAAAACTCAGTCTGCTTTCTTCTTCTTCTTCTGCAGACAAATTTCATGATGAGACCCAAAGCTGAAAGCAACATACTGGGATGGAAAACTTTGTTTCTTTCCTTTAGTGCCTAGTGTCACTAATTTGCATCATACCTACATTTATTCAAATGATGGGTGCAAAGATCAAATTTATAATCTATAATTTAACACCTGAACATCCAGTTCTGTTTAAGTCCATCAGGATTTCTGCTTCATTTATGATTTTATTACTAAATTAATGTTTTTAATCGTAATTTCCCTCAGAAAATTCAAACTTCATGATTGCTTTCTTCTTCTTCAGACAAATTTCAAGCTCACGACATAATGGGACTCGGAACCATAACGATCAGCTACACACAGGTACCAGCAGAAACTAATTAAGGCTTAAAATGCTGCAGCATAACAAAAGTTTTAACAATTTTAGTAAAAACTGACTGAAAATCATCAGAAATTCCCGTCCCATCAACCTGGGAAGGGTTACAGGGCCATTTCCAAACCTTTGGACGCTCAGAATTATACAGAGAGAAAATTATTCTCAGTTTGAAAACATTTAATCCCAGAAAAGTCAAAACAAAAACAACCCAACAGCTTCGCCTCAGACTCTGCAGGAATCTGAAACGTTCAAGTTCAAGATGAGAAAACTGGAAAAAAAACAAAAAATGTTTGAAAGAGAAAATAAAATACAGTAAATATCCTTCACTGTCCCAGAGTGGGAAAGTTCAGGTGCAGGGCCGTATTTACAGGAACCTGGGCCCCTGGGCTGGAGCCAGATTAATCCACCACAGAAAAATCCTCCTGATGCAAATTACAATAAATTAATATGTAGTTTTATACATTAATTATTTTGTATGTCACCTGAGCATTAGCTTCTTATTTCATATATTTATGTATTTTTTATATTCATAAAAATCCCAAAAATATAATTCATTTGATATATAACTGAGTTTTATATAAGGTAGAATGCACAACCTTATAAAAAATGTTTTAAACAAAATCCTTTCAGTAAGATATAGGAGTTTGTTTTAAGACTGTAAATCCTTAATATTGATAACATTGCTAGTTCTAATGGCAGATAATTTCTTTTGTTGGAGAAGTATTTGATAAATTAAATAATCTACCAGTGCAACAAGCGTTTTTCATCAATATTAAGGATTTAACTTAAGCTCCTGTGTTTTGCTAAAAAGTTACTTGGATGTTTTGTCTTAATTCAAGTCGTTACTCTAGAAACTAAAATGCTTGGTAAGATTTTGTTTTTCAGTGTAAATGAAAATGCTCTGAGAGACACAACAGTATTTTATTTTATAGCCTTTAGATTTAAATGTTTTATTTTGAGTGCTGACTTCCTGTTTGAACCGTTTCCTGCTCTCTGATTGGTTCCAGTGGCTCCACATGACCTTGTACAGCTGAGGCCGACCCGCTGCGCCCGGATCCGCTTTGTTCCGCTTCCTTTTCGTTTTTACTCTCCCACATGTGAAACTTTAATCACCGTGATCAGAGTCTGCTTATTTTCTGCTGACTGTTGCGTTTTCAGGTAACCATGGAAACGGAGAGGAGCTCAGTCTTGGACTCCATTTGGGTCTAATTTCATTTATACCCGTTTAATCTGCTTTTAAGCGTTGGATGTTGAGTCTGGTGCAAATATTTCCTCAATAAATTCAGTTTTTACTGACTATTTTATTGTCTGTTTTTTCCTCTGAAATTTATTTTGTAACTGAATTTAAACATGAAGGAAAGTTTTACACTTTTAAAAATATAAGTACAAAATAGTTTAACAGCTACTTGCTCTAAATTCCATCTAAAAATACTTTATTCATCCTAAAGAGAAATTACATTTATTCAGGTTTGTAGATGCTAATAGCATCTACAATATGCTATATTTCTGGATTTTTGTAAGTAGATTTTATGTTAAGACTTGAAGTTTTATTCTTGAATTGTGTTGTCGGGCGGCAAAAAATTAATCCAGCGACCACAAATGGCCCCTGAACCCTACTTTGAACACCACTTGTTTAAGACGCTCCACTGTTGGGTCTCCAGTCCAAACCAACACAGAAGTATTTATATTTTTCTTCTCCAGTGATAAAAAAACTCAGAAATGTATTTATTTTTTGGTTGTTTGATGAACTTGCATTTTTATTCCAGCAGGTGGCAGTGTGCACAAGATAAAGCAACCAAAACAATGCAAAGGATTAAAAGTGTTAATTAAAGGGAGATTTTTATAAGAACATTTTACTAACATATTTTAAACAAACATAAAATTCAGATGCGACATTTTGATTTTATTTTTCCATCCAGAGGAAAATAATCCCAGAGTTAAAACATTTAATCCCAGATTAAAGGAAGAGACGAGGCGTTTTGTAAGGAAACTTTTTATGTGTGCTTTGTGAAAGTCATGTATCATTAGACAGAAGGCGTTGCAGTTTCCAGTACAGCAGATAAGGTTCGATATTAAAGAGTACAAAAAAAGGAAAAAAATAATAATAATCACCATTTCAGAGTTAATTTCTCTTCAACCTAACGGGAAAAAAGAGAGGAAGGAAAATTAATTTTCCTTCCTCGTTTCATCCGCCCCTCCGGCCGCCTCCCCCTCCTCCCTCGTTAGCGGCGGATGTTACTCCAATTACCCGAGCGAGAACTCGAGGTCGGTCAGAACATGATTGCATAGTTTCTGGTTTTTCTTAATTTGGTTGTGGTTTGACATGATGGGAGCGTTTAAATAAGTACACCCTCCTCTGGGAAGGGAGGAGCGGGACGGAGGACGTCTTCTAGAAATACAGGAAATCTCAGAGATAAATTTGAGTATTTGTTCTGATGGGCGAGCAGGAAGCCGGTCGATTCGCCGCCAGTGGGGAACCCCCCGACTCCGCCGCCTGGAAATAAACAACCGGCTCTGGGAGGAGAGGAAGACCCCCCCCCCCAGCATATATCTCTCTAGGATCTAATACACAGACCTTGCCAGCTGCTGTAGGAGACCCTGACCTTTGACCCCTCCCACCTGGCAAGAAGAAACAAATTATAATAAAATAAACAAAATTAGCATAAGTATCAGATTAGCTTGTGTGATTCCCCCCAGTCCAGAATGCTGCCCCCCCACCCCAGTTTGCCCCACAAAACAGAACAAAAACCAACCAGGGTGAACTCAGGAAGTGCTGCCCCTGGATGTGCCTGTTCTAAACCTTCAGGACCTCCGGTTGAATCAACAAGCCGCGGGTTGGACAAATATTCTGGGAATCAAACGGGCACATCCGGGGGCAGCTCACAGAAACCCTGGACCCCCCAGGCCGCGCCGCCTCTACAGGTCGCTCTCTCCGTACAGGGCCGTGGAGAACGACATGTAGTCCAGGGCGCCGGGGACGCCGTCGGGCCCCGCGTACGGCGCCATGCGAGCGATGCAGTACTCGGCCTGGTCCGGCGGCAGCTCCCTCCGCAGCTCGTCTGCCGTGATGAAGTTCTGACGGGAGAAAGACGAGACCAGAGAAACTGAAGCCACTCAAGATGAACCAAGAGAAACAGAGACAAAAAGAGCTGGAAATATCTAAAGAACAACGGAGGGAGAACCGACACGCCTGCGCTACCGGAGCGACTGAAAGAAAACCAGACGGGCTCACGGCTGCGTTCTGATACATTAATCATTCTGTAGAGTGAAATCTGTACAAACAGAAGCATTTAGTTTGTGAAAAATCAGCAAAATTTGAAAAACTTCAGTTTCTAGAAGGTTAGTTGATTAAATCCATCGTTGGATTCCAAAGGAAGCTAAAAACTAACAAAAATTGCATAAAAAAAGATTAAAAAAGCTGAATGAGTTGAAGGCAGGCTGATGCCATCTGACCCGTTTAAACTTTGACTGGAGCTTCAAAAAGCACAACGTTTAGTTTAGTATTTTAAAATACCAAAAGTGATGGCCTTAATGTCCTGAATGAGCTGCCAAACAGTTTTATTTCTATAAGATAACAGGATGTGAGGAAGGGCCAGTCGTCCAGGGGCGAGTCGTTTGGCGCCAGCGGTCCGGACCCGTCCTCCACTCACCTTGTCTCCAGCCAGGATCTTGAAAGAGGCGATGACCTGGTCAGCCGTGTCCGTGTCGGTCGTTTCCCTGGACATGAAGTCGATGAAGGCCTGGAAGGTCACGACGCCGGTGCTGTTGGGATCTACGATGCCCATGATGCGGTTGAACTCGCTGTCGCCCTGGCAACCGAGAGAGCAGCACAGGTTAACCGGGGCGAGGCGGCGGGTCAGACACAGAGGTTACTGACGGGAGGAAAACATCCAGAGAACTGGATGCTTTATTTCCCAGCATGCATGAGGACGGCGCGGTCTGATCGCAGGTTATCGAACGACGGAGACAGAAGACAAACTGCTGAGGTGATTCATGCTGAGACGACTGGACAAATGGACGAGGAGGGAAAACGAAGACGTGACGTTTACAGAAGTTCAGGCGTCTGCAGGTGAAGAGGAGGAAACTCAGACCTGATGGATTCAATCAGTCCTGACCTGGAGTTTGATCAAAAACACGCTACGGCTGCAAATAATGATCATTTAAGTAACCGATTAATCGATTACTCTGATTAATCAATTACTCTGACGATTAATCAATTATAAAGTTGGCACATTCTGCAGATTTTTCACTTTATTACAATATCAGAAATGAACTAAAAGATGCAAATAAAACAGTTAATTCCTTTTAAATAAGGAAAACTTTTTATTGCCAAAAATGCAATAACATAACATTCCTTTAGGGAAAGCTAAAAAACCAAAAGTGTGAAAAGCTCAGTTCTAATTACTGCTCCGAGTTTCTCGTTCTTTAAACAAATACCCTTTTTTATTTGTGAACTCGAGTTAACGATTAATCGATGACTAAATTAGTTGATGATTAATCGTTTTAAAGACGATCCTTCACTGCATCCAGGTGAGTTTTCGCCCTGCAGACGCCCTGAGGAACACCAGGCAGCAGCAGCAGTACCAGACTGTTTCCTGTAGAAATGAGCAGAGCCCGGAAATCATCTGACACCATCTGACCCGATCGCTTCTGCAGCCGCCGCAGCACAGCAAAGGTCGAAGGTCACGGAGACGAGGAAAGGACGGACAGAGATATAGAGAGGTGGAAGATGTGAAGATAAAAACCACAGACAGTTAACAGCTGCAGCGTAAAACAGACAGACAGACAGAGAGAGAGAGAGAGAGAGACAGGCGGCTCAGAGATACAGAGACCCCTGGTGGACAGACAGGAACATTACAGCTGCCTGATCGCCACGCCGACGACCCAAAGACACCCGGACCGGCCGGGACCGACAGCAGGAGGGCCGGCTGATCGCTGACCCGACTTCACCTCCAACTTAAATCTACAAACTGACTGTTTAAAATAAATAACTGAGGAAAAATTGTCTTGAAATAAATAATTTCTCCTCTTATGGTCTGTAAAATACAAAAGGCTTTTACTGCCAGACTGGAAATAAATTCAGGAGCAACATGTCGTTACGAGAAACTTTATAGTTTCAACGAGATAAAAAAAAAAAAAATAAAGATTTCTCTCTCAATAAAACCAAAATATCTTCTCTTAAATAAGAAATATTGTAAAAATAAAACCTCTTGAGATTTTTAGAAGTGTAGAGCAAACAGTGTCAGAGGAGCGTCATTTTAAGTTTCTGACTATAAAACGTGTTTCAACATTTTAACATTGTCAAACTAATTTTGACAAGACACTCAAGTTTAAACAACTTTCTCGTCATGAAGAGATTTGACTCCTGAATTTACTTCCAAGCTCCAGCAGTTCAACGTTTCTGCATAAGGGATTAAAATCCGTCTTTATTCTGCATTTATTACAGTTTTTAGAGAAACAGCAACGTAAAGCTCAGCCCTGCCAGCTGATTTCAGGGTTGGAGGTGTTTGTCAGCGATGGCCGCCGGCCTGCAGATGGACCCGGCTGCTCCGGACCCGGCTGCTCCGGACCCGGCTGCTCCGGACCCGGCTCCCCTACCTGCTTGTCGTTCTCCACATCGTAGCCCAGACTGATCAGACAGGCCTTGAACTCCTCCGCCTTCAGGCCTCCGCTGTGATCCTGCGGTCGCCAGACAGCCGTCAGAGCGACGCATCATGAGGATGAACGGAGAACGAGGGATGATGGATGGATGGATGATGGATGATGGATGGAGGGACAGACAGACGGACATTGAAGGATGTTAGACGATGTCAAAAACAAAAACACAGCAGACACAATGAATCTGATGACAGAGTGAGTGAAACACAGCGGAGTGATGGACGGTGTGACCTTCTCATCCTTATGATGCTTCCAGTTTAACAAAACCACAGAGAGGGACACCATGACACGACTGGCCTAGTTAAAGCAACTGAAAACAGTCTGCTGTCAAAATCCGACTGGAAAATGGAGAAAAATACGAGAAATTCTAGAAAAATCTAAAGGAATATTATGTCCCATTGATAGTTCTTTTCTTATTAACTCTCCTGCTGTTAGTTAAAAAGGCCACAGCCTCACAGAGCCACCACCGTGCTTCAACAGCAGGTCTGAGGCGCTTGAATTTGATTTAATGTGAGTTACAACAACATTTATTGGGATCAATAAAGTATTTTTTAAAATTTGAATTCTAAAATATTCATCCTTGGTTTCCTGCTTCCAGCAGGAGAGTTAATAATAATAATAATAATAATAATGATTCCGATTTATCGCAGAAATCAAATCCGACAGAATCAGACGTCTCTGTAAATGAGACGGTTTAAAACTCTTAATCAATCAGCAGAAGAAGAACAACGACGTCCCGCAGCCGCTCTGTTTATGGAAATCAAAATGGCCGCCGCCATCAGAGCAACTAAACACAAACTGGCTGCTAGCCGCCGTCTGATTAACGTCAGCAGCAAACCTCAGAGAAAAACACCAGTAAATATTTAAATCTGTAACATCTAAAGCTTCCTTTAACAAACAGTTCTGGATGTAGATCAAGAGGAGAAAGGTGGAGTAGCGAGTGACCCCTGACCTTGTCGAAGTGGTTGAATGAGGCGCGGTACTCGAACAGCTGCTCCTGGCTGATGCCTTTGGCGTCGCGCGTCAGGATCTGGTTCTCCACCTCGTTGATGGTTCTGGCGATGGTGGTGAGCAGCTGCTCCCAGCCCACACGGAGGTGCTGCAGCAGAAAAACAAACCGTCACCGACTGAACGACGCGTCGCGTCTCGGATCCGCTGGCGCCGTTAAATATCCCACACATCTCAACAAATGCGGTGGAGCTGATTGTGGCGGAACGCAGCTGGTAGACGAGGTTCTGAGTCTGGCCAACAAAAGTGTTAAATCCCGTCGCTAACATGAACACAAAAGCTATAAATGTTTTGGACAAGGTCAGAGTTCATCTATTAAACTGACTGCAGATGAACATAAACAAAAAGCTGGAGTGTAGACATTTTTTATAAGTGTATTTGTGTCCCTGCCTCTTTATTATTAAATTGAATATAATTTCAGATTTTTGTATAACTTTTCTTCAGGTTAACTTAGAAAGTGAGCTGTTATTGTTACAGGTTAATTTTCTAAACTTCAGAAAAGTTAGTTAGGAAAACTCAAATGTGAAAAATTGGACTGATGTTGATATGCAATAGTAAAACTGCTGTTATGTTAGATTTACCAACGTTTTATTTTATCAGGATTTTCTTACAATTAATCATAAGAATAACCAATAGATTACTCGATTGCTAAAATATTCGTTTACAACAGCTCTAATAGGTGATCAAATCTGAGTCAACTGCAGGGATTCCAAATGTCCAGCAGGGGTCAGAGTTCAGCGACGCCTCATCTGTAGCAACAGGATCTGCGATGAATCTCATCCACTTCCTACAGAAAACTATTTGCTTGGTTTTATTTGATCTTTTTGTACTTTTGACTCGATTTTGATAAAACGTTTGGAAACGCTGTGTTGGATAAACCTTGTTGCAGTTAATCTGATGCTAACTGAAGTTTTTAAAAAGCCCGTTATCCACCCAGTGATTGGCCCGGCGTACCTCCATGGTGTAGGACGTGTACTGGTTGTCAAAGATCAGCGCCTCCTGGATATGCTGGTGGTGTCCCTCCAGCTTGTTGATCTCCGGCATGTAGGACATGATGGTCTTCTGGTACTCCTTCAAGTTGGTCAGCTGGTCCTCCAGGGTACCGTTCATCTCGATGGATATCCTGCCGATTTCCTGTCGACACAAACGGAGCGGTTACGATCCGAACCGGCCGCCGGGAACATTCGCCAGCTCAGTCGTTTTGTTACCTCCATCTTGGCCTGGAGGTAGGCGCCGACCGAGTTGGCCTGGGCGGCGAACGTGGCTCTCAGCGAGTCGTTGGAGTTCTGTTTGTTCAGCTCGTCCTGCAGGGCGTTGTCGCGCTGCGGCACCATGGCCATGGCCTGCAGAACACAACGGGAAACGCTGATGTTACCGGATTGGAAAAACGATACGATTACGCAAAGAATCAGAAAAACGGACCAGGACCAAGTCCAAGGGTTTCACATTTCACAGGTCAGGAAAAGGTTTAAATAAAAAATATATATATTAAGTTGGAAGGTGGTCAATGATGCTAGCTTGATTATGAAAACCTTAACATGTAGATGTGCTGCAGAATTCAGTCCAGAACCTGAAAACAACCTAAGGATACGAGTCCATGCAGAGTAATGGCGCCTGCAGCGTCGCTAGCTGTAGCGGCTAACAGGTGATGTCCAGTAATCCTCTGCTAAACACATTTACATAGCAAAAAAATAATCCAACACCACCTTTATTTTCCCTGTAAGGAAACGTTCATCACTGGTAATTAGTTTAAAAAATGATTTAATGAATTGAACTGGAAATAAACCCCCAAAAAGATCTAGAGAATAATCTAGAAAGATAAGAATCCAAACTAACAACATAATAAAACCTGAGGAAGAATCAAATCTGTCATAAAAGCAGCAATAAACAGTAAATATGAGGCCAGCTCACCTTCTCCCACTTGTTGTCGATGCTCTGGGGCGTGATGGTGGTGTACGGGTTGGCGCCGCTCAGCTTGATGCCGTTGCTCTGGGCGATCCTCTGCACCTCGGCCTGGATGGCCTGGATGGCCTCGCGCTCCTTGTTGGCCTCCGGCAGCGTGGACTTGAACTGCTCATGGGCCGAGATCAGACCCTGACAGGACAAACCAGAACATCAACACCCTGCTGGAAGTCGACATTTAGCTGGATGCCAATTATATTTATGTCTAATTTAACATTTGATGTTTCTCTTTCCACCGGATCTTTAGCTGTGTCTCAAATACAAATGTGTGTAAAAGTTTGTCAATATTCTGATAACGTCAAACAAAAAAACCTGGTTCTGCCGCCAGTCGGTTTTTTTTATTACGTTATTTTTGCCACTTTTTTTTAATTAGATTAATAGAAAGAAAACAAAAAAAAACTAAATGGGATAGCTTTAGCCGCTAGCCTGTTAGCAGATAAACAGTGCTGTTGCGTAGCGCAGAGCTAGCAGCTACCTGGATCTCCTCGATGTTGTGAACGATGAACATGTCCTGCAGGTCCTCCATGGCGCCCTCCATCCAGTTGTTGAACGGCGCCGCCCTCTTGGCGTACTCCAGGTAGAGCTCATCTATCGACTCCAGCTGCTTCTCCGTTCTCTGGAGGCCAAAAAAACAAGATGGCTGTCAAAACGGATCAGCGACGACAAAACTTAAAGCTTCTTGGACTATTTATCAGGAATCAGTACGGAAACACCGTCAAAGCTACTGCTTTAAGGTAAAGATGAAGAACATGGAGGTAGTCTAGAACAGTCCCACAGCATGATGCCACCTCTACCGTGATTGGTGCAATGTTGGGTTGAAAAGCTTTGCTGCAGTCATGTTCATTAATAATGGATAAAAACTTTAAGATTAAAATGCATGAATCAGAAAACAACAACAAATCTTTAGGGCTAAAATGATTAATCAGATTAATCATACATTAAATTGATTGTTAACTAAAATAGCATGAAAAAAGGCATTTTGTTAAACCATCTTATTTAGAGCAATAAAAGTTAAAACTGTACAAAAATATTAACATTTCAGATAGAAAAACCTTTTTCTGTGAATATGTTCTACCCAGAACCATCAGGTTGCAGTTTTAGCTTCACCTGGTTCAAAGTTTTAAAAATCCCATATTAAGCACCTTCTAATCTCCAAATATTAATCAGTTAATCCAAAAAAATAATCACCCGATCAGCCCTAAACTGTAGATGTTTAGTCCAGAACGGTTTGACCGTTTCACATGCTAGGATTTTTTTAGCCGTTGCTAAATCTGATCAAGTATTCGCCGAAGGAGTGGTTATTTAATTACTGTTTTTCTTCTTTTAAAAATGAATGAATCTGTTCATTTGCAAGGTTTAAAGTATTTCTATTATTATATTTAAATAAATAAGTGGTTAAATGAAAAAATTGGCAGAATGTGCCAATAAATAAAATCCGATTAACTGATTAATCATCAAAATAATTGCTACTTGTAGCTCAAAGCTAGCGGCTTCTGACCAGAGCTGTTTGCAGACAAGCAGCACTTTTCCCATCATGCAACGCTGCAGACCTCACAGCCCGGTTTGAGTGTTTTACCTCCAGTGACTCTTTGCGCCTGAGGGTGAGCGATCCCAGGGTGTCCCACTGTTCACAGATCTTCTGGCAGCGAGCGTTGACGCTGGCGGCGTCGTAATAGTCCAGTTCACTGTTGGACGCATTGAGGCAGTAAGTTACAGCGCCCCCCAGGGGTTAGCGTGGCCGTGTGTTGAAGCGCTCCACTTTTCCTTACTTGAGCTCCTGAGCGATGGCGGCGATCTGCTCCACTCGGTCCTGGTGGGCCGCCAGGTCGCTCTCGAAGGCCTCGTGTTTCCGTAGCAACGCTTTCACCTCTGACAGAGTGGAGGTCTCGTAGTCCTTCTGGGTCAACATGGCCTCCTTACCTGCAGACGGATTAAAGAGTCATTCATTCACCTGACGGCAGATTCAAACCTGACGATCTCGCTTTGACATCAACACTGAAACGATTAATCACCATTAATTCCATTAATCAAATTAATGGTGATTAATATTTTATTAAAATAGTAAGGGATTAAACATTAACAGGAGTATACAGACTTAAAAAAGCACATTTACTGAAACAACGCCACACTCTGTAGCTAGCTTTGCCACTTGCTGTTCCTGCTTTTAAACTGAAAACTAGTTTAGTTTAAACTGAACAAAAATACATACATTATGTATTTAAAGTGAAAAAAAAACCCACTTAAAATTATTTTATACTTTAGAAATATATTAAAATATGCAAACTAAACAATTCAATTCCTTTATAAGAAAATTAACATATTGCCTAAAATACAACAACAGCATTTCTTTAGAGAACATTTATACATTTTACATATAAGAGAGAAAAATCTTTGTAAATATGTTCTGCTCTAAACACTTTAGCTTCAATCTTTAGCTTAACCTGGTTCAAGTTCAGTAAAAAATCTGTTTAGTACATTTTGTTATCAAATTATTCAGCAGTTAAAAAATAAAACAGATCAGCTCTACATTAATGTTAAGACAAAAGAGATTTTCACATGATGTTAGAAATATTTTCTAGCTGCAGATTCATTGTTTTGTTTCTTAATGTATTTATAATATTGTATAAAAAGATTTAAGTGGTTAAATGAAAAATCTGCAGAATGCGACTTTTCCCCCCCAATTAATTGTCAAAATAATAGTTCTAAATTCTAAGCAGCTAATAGTAATTAACAAGAATAATCAGTTATTAAAATAATTAATAGTTGCATTTCCACACGTGTAAATGAAGCATAAATCTAAAGACTCCATTAAAGTCGTACCGTCAGTCCAGGATTCATGGATGGCGGCTTTCTGGTGGAACTTCTCAGCCAGATGCTCGAGTCTCTCCAGACGCCTGATCTCGCTCAGGATCCACTCCTCGTATCCCTTCTCGGCTCCCTCCAGGGTGTGCCACGCCGTGTTGATGTCCTGGAACAGAAGAGCACCGTTACCAACAGGTAACCACGGCTTTTGTTTTCAGGTCATAAACTGGAGCTTCTGCATTCATTTGGAATAAGTATTATTCCAGAATGATTTTGGAAATCCTCCCACAGTTTGAAAAAACTTTGTTGCATTGTTAGAGTATTTGGTCGTAGGCTAACATGTGAACCATTTGACTGGCTGATGTAGCAGCTTAACAGAAACTTTAAACTTAATTAATATATATATATATATATATATATATTTTTTTTTTTTTGCATAGTTGAAGATTTTAACTAAATATTTACGTCAGTAGGCAACTATCCCTTTAAGCTAGCATTAGCATTTTAGCCAAGACTAGCATTTGAAAGCTTTTTTTTTCCACTCTCCCTCTGAGTTTCCTGTGTTCATACAAAGACCATCTAGTACAACACAATCCTCAAAAATAATAAAACTAGTTCATGTTGACTTTCAGGCCTTCTTAGATTGGAGTTCAGTCAATTTAAGTTACTGGTAATGAAGGATGTTAGCAAACGCTGCCTATGGGTTAGCATACAGATAAAATGGTTTGACCTTTGGCCCCCGTTGGGGTAATTTAACATGAAGGTTTACGTACGGACACCATGCGTCCTTCTGAAGGCATGAAGGCAGGTCTGTTGTTCAGTCTCAGTTTGGTCTGCAGAGTGTTGAAGCTGATCTCCAGCTGACACTTTTCCTGGACCTGAAACGGGATCAGATCATTCAGTAGAGACAACGTCAGCTGGGTCAGACTTTTAACGAGCTCCAGGTAAAAACGCTGTTTGCTGCTGGACCTTGGGTGGTTTGTGAACTGTGCGGTAATCTCTGAAGTCCTCCTGTTTGGCCTGAAGGTCTTTCACGGTTTTCTCCTGGGTTCGGTTCTCCAGCCAAGGGATCGTCCGACGAATCCACTCTAGCAGCTGGATTGAAGTAGGAAGAAAAAGCCCAGAAAATGTTAAAAAATACATGCAGAAATATATGTAACGTTTAATGAATCGTGCCTCTAACTCACGTCGCTGGCGAGCTTCTCGTAATCCTCCATCATTTGTTCATTCTCCTGGTTGACAGCCAGCACTTTGCAGATGCGATTAGCAGCAGTCTCAGCCTATCAGGAAACAAAGAGTGACTAAACTCCGATTTAAACTTTGCTCCAATCATTTCCAGCAGACATTACAATCACTAAGCTCAACTGTTTGGATTAGTGCCTCTGGGTTTTAACAACTACACTGTCTCCTTCCAATTTTGTGAAAAAATATTCCACACGCAGGCAGTTAATGTTTTACAAAGTGACACATGAAGCTGCCTAAAATAAGAAGCTACTGATGGCATGCAATCGCTTCTGATATTAGTTCAAAGTGCCACCAAAACCAAAAATCAGTGTTGAAACTCCATGCGTCTCCCATCCAAACGTGGGAATCAAATCCATCCATCTAGTTACAGATTTATGAAACGCTGAAGTCCACATCAGAGCGTCTGCTAGGATATAACACTACCACTGGAATAAAAGACAACATATTCAAAATAATCAAAACCTTCACTTTATCATCCAAAGGCTAAAATAAGTTTAATATGTTCTACTTTACAATGAATATTCATCGTTGTTTGGAGAGTGTGAACAGCAGGGAAGAAACTGGAGTCGTCAGCTGGGTTTTCCAGAAACAGACAGAAAAACCCAGCCGACGTCACAAAGAGAAACAGAAGAACCGGACAGGTTGGAGTTTACAGAGTCCCCATCATGTTTAGAAATTCATTTACAAATCGACCTGAAATATTTAAAACAAGAGCTGAAACTATCAATTATTAATTAATGCTCTCAGCAAATGGACTTTAAGAGTCTGTATACTTTAGTTAATGATTAATCATTAACTACTAATGATGTTTTAAAACCAACTACTAAATTAGTTGGTTTAAAAATATTAATCTATCACGACTAATCATTTCAGCCCTAAAGCCCTTGATGCTTGGCCAAGTTTAAATTAAATAAAAGCTGGTTTGGATGCAGCGATATCAGCTTTCTGTTGACCAAGTTTGTAAAACAATTATTTGAATAATCACGATTAATCGTTCCAGCTCTGAAATAGTTGCTGTATTTAGCCAAGTTTAATAAATTAAATAAATTCTGCAAAGTCAACTTTTCAGCCTTTTGATGCCTAAATTAGTTGACAATTATTTAAAAAATGTATTAATCACGATTAATCGTTTCAGCCCTACAAGCCCCAGAAGTCATGTTTTAAAAGCTGGTCCTGTCTGTAGTAAACGTGTCGACTGATGGGGAACTCTGCGGCGTTTGCAGGATTTTCTCAGTCGAGGTGTTAGTGTGATTTCAAAGCGTGAGGAGCTCACCTTCTGTGCGCCAGAGAAGGCGTGATAGAAGCAGGAGACATAGGTCATAATGGCCTTCTCATCCGGCCTCAGAGTACCCACGATGTCTAAAGGTATTCCCAGCAGAACAGAAACAGAGGCAAAACAGAAAGAGTGAAGCCAAAGCTGCAAACACCCACAGCTCAACACTTCCTGGCCCCAGCAGGGGGCCCACAGCTTCAGCTTCCTCCTAAAACTCAGATCACCTTGAGGGAAGAGGCATCAGAAAGGTTTGAGAGGCTGGGACACGAACAGAGGAACGAACCTGAACCAGTCTGCAGATTAGAAACAGATCCGCTCCATGCAGACTGCTGCCAAACTGTCATAATCCCAGAATTCACGGTCCAAATTTACAGTTTGGAAATCCAGAAATGCTGCAGCAAATCCGAGAAGCGAACTGCTGATTCTAAAAATATGCTACAACAGCAACTTGGCTCAAAACTGGTGCGTTAAAGGTCGAGAGAAAACTTCAGTTTTTCTTCTCAGACAAAAGGAGAAAAGGTCACAATGAAGCTCATCGACTGATAACTCACAACCAATGAGGGTGAAAAAAACTAACAGAAAAAAAACCTGTAAGGAAGATTTAGAGCTGCAGCCAATGATTATTTTAGTCTTATTTTTCTGATTAATTAGATCTAAAAAAAAAAAAAAGCACATTGTGCAGATTTTTCATTTAATCACTGATATTTTATACAATGTTAAAAATGGAAATAATTTGATTCCTTTTTAATTAGAAAATTAATTAAAAAATCCAGAATAATTAAATGAACTCTTTCTGCTGTGTAGGGCTGATCTGACTGTTATTTTTTCAATAAACAGATTAATAATTGTATTTTACAGATTTTGAACCTAAAACTGCCAGTTTTGGGTAAAACAGATTTACAGAAACAATCCAAACAAATTGTGTTAAAAAAAACCTTCATATCCAAATTAAATACAAAAGAAGAACTCTAAAGATATCCTGGCATTTAGCAAATGAAAATAATTTTGGTAATTGTATCCGACCAAAAATAAAACAAGTTTGATGTTTAAACTTCAGACAGTGAGAAAAAAATGTCTCTTTTTATGAGAAGTATGTAAATATCTGGTTTCAACTGTAAACAATGTTTTCCAAATTTAGGATTTTATTAAAATGTTAGATTGTACTTTATTGCAAAACTGTGCAGTTTGAATATTAAGCATTTTATAAACCATAAACACCAAAATTAAAGAACTTGAGTATCTTTATAAACTCTCTATACACACAGGTTTAATTAGAAAAAATTATTAAATTAAATATTTCATAAAATCAGCTGTTTCGATTGTGAAAAAACTCAAAATTCTGGATGGACTTCTTAATAAAGTTAAGATGTTCAGAAAAGAGGCAGCTGATGTTCCCAGTTTGACCACTAGATGTCAGCGTCTGCTTCAAAGTGACCTTTTAACCTTCCTGTTGCTTCCTGTCAGAGCAGAGCGGATTGGGCCGACTGGTTATAGTTTTGTTTATTTGGCACTTTGAACTGTTGTAATTCAGGTCATAAAGGTCAAAGTTTTCTGAGCTGAAGCTGAAAAACGTTTTTAAAAAGGAGAAAATCCAACTTTCAATCATCAAGTTTAGGATTTAAGCAGCAAGTTTTTCCTGCAGACTCTTTTCAGAACCGACTCGTTCGCGTTTGTGTCCCAACATGTGCAGCGTCTGTGCTGAGCGGGTGAGGCCATGCTGGACAGGAAGCGGTTGTTAGTAGGAGGAGGTCAGAGGTCAGGTCAGCGGTACCTTCTGTGCTCCAGAGAAGGCATGGTAGAAACTGGACACATAGGTCATTATGGCTTTCTCGTCGGGACGAGCGGTGTTCACAATGTCTATGGGGGGAGACGAGGTTATGAACAGAGACACGGCTGGCGCACGGCTCAGAGCGGATCATAAAACATGTAATTAACCACAAACAACACAGATTAGTCCAGGAGACGCCTTATCTGGAAAAAACAAACAGATCAGGCAGAGTCACATGCATCAGGCTGCAGCTCCCGTCTCACAGCTGCTGCTCAGGTCCAACATTTACACCGAAGGATGATGGGAAGGAGCAGGAGGGGCCGATTGTACCGAAAAAACGTTTGATCAGGAAAAACGCTCAAAGGTCTGAGCTTTTAATACTACACATTTTTACTGGCAGGAATACAAATTTACTTCCTAATTTATTTTATTCATTTACAGTTTAAAATGAACGACAGAGTTTTCAGGTCAAGCTAAGAAAATAAGGTCAAATTATGAGAATTAAATAATTACGAGTCAGAATTACAAGAATAGAGTTAAAATAAAAAAAGTTGTAGTTTTATGACTTTATTCTGATATTGTTGCTACTTTAGACTTGTTACAACTTTCCTCACTTATTCTTCTGACTTTCTCACTGTTAAAGTTGTGCAGTTAGGACTTTCTCCTCGTAGTTTTATTTTCTCTTAGTTTGGTCCTGATACCCAAAACTGAACGTGTCACATGTTGATGTAAACAAATTCTGAATGAAAAGTAGTTGGAAGGAAAAAACGAATCTTACATTTCCTCCGCTGCTTATCATGAGACAAATGGGCGACGCTTTCACATCGTGTTCGTTTAAGAATCAGACGGCTGAATAAGATAAACCAGGTTTTTCTTTGAAGATTAACAGAAATCAAGTTTGTGCCACTAAATCCTGACGAGCTAAAAGTGAAACAAACTTGCATCTCGATCTGGGATTCGCTGAGAATACTTGCTGTCCTGCATAAAGTGAACGTTTGAGGAGGAATGCATAGTTTAACATTTTTTAATCTCTATATTCTGCTAAGATTTGCACCACAGTTACAGCTCTGTATCCATCCAGAAAGGAAACGGCCTGACCCGGATCCCGGCTTATTGACGTAAACTAAAACTGGATACAGGCTCTTCCGGCTCCCTTCACCACCATCCTGTAAAGAAAATGATATTTTTTGCAGTGTTGACCTAAAACAGCTCCAGTAAAAACTGGATTTACTGGTGAAGGACTGGAGTCACATGCAGAGCAGCAGTAAAAGTCACTTTCTGCAAACTCAAACAGTTAATGATTAAAGAAACTTTCTCAGAATTAATCGTCAAACGTTTCCCCATCCAGTTCTGAACCTCGTACCTTCAGCATCCAACATTTTGGGGATGTCCAGGTGCTTCTCAGCCACCTCGAAGGCATTGTTCAGGTTAGTGACGGGGTCATCCTGACAGAGACAACACAGTGAAGTCAGTATTTCAGTTTATATGGAGGGAAGATGAACTCTGGGAAATGTTTCGGTTTGAGTGAAGAACCTTTCTGAGGCTGTCGTAGTCGATGAGGTCGGGTCTGTGTCTGTGGATCAGAGCGTTGAAGGCGAGGCCGTCCTTCCAGCTGACAGGAAAATTGAACAATTTATGTATTTACTGCATCCAAACATTTCTAAGTTTCTCCTAAAGAATGCTCCGGCTTCTCCAGCAGGTGGCGCTCTTTGAACAGAATTATAGGAAAATGTCTGGGGAGAATCTAATTATCGTTTCATTTAATTAAAAAACTGGCAAACTAATTACAAAGATTACGAAGCTAGAAGCTCAGGAAATAAAGTTTTGAGGCGCTCGCTACCTGATGTGGAAGTTTTGCACATTGACGTTCTTGTAAGGAGCCGTCTTCCTCTGGCACCACAGGAGGAGACCCTCCTTAGCAGAGGTCTCTGCAGGGAGGAAGAGGAACAGTCTTCATCAGCAGCGTCCATGTGTGGACACTCCATTCATTACAACTTTATACACCAAACATGAAAAATATACATCACTAAAGGAAGCATTAATCACATCCAAGGAGAAATTAATCAGAGGAAAAAAGGAAAAAGTAAATAATTAGGTTTGTAAACTGAGCAAAAACAGCTCAGAAGGAAAATGGGACAAGGCTAAATGCTAACGCAGCATTGAAGTAAAATGGGGCGGAGCCAGAGCTGAGAAGAGGGCGGAGCTTAAAGGGCGGGGTTTAAAGGAGGAGCCAATAGAACAGAAAGTTAATTAAATTACAAAAGCAAAAAAATAAAATAGGTAGAGCTTATAAAATGAGCCAAAGACTTGGAGTACCAAGTGCTGCTGCTGAAATGGATTAAAAATGATTGACTTCATTTTTATCCAGTAAAATCTATTCATGATTTCACATCGGCTCTCAAAGTGAAACATTCACATTTTCACCAGTTAGCAACTTCTTCCCAACGCTGATCCCACATCATGATACTTCCTGTACCGGGGCACCAAGCGCCATAGACCGGATAATCAGTGGGATCCGTCTGCTAACATGATCATAAAATACCCTGAGCTGTGTGTGAAACAGGCGCCGTTTTCCCCTCTGAGCATTAATGAGAGAAACATCAGCAGATAGTATTCTGCTTCGCCAGGCAGGTCAGATCTGCTTTTCTCCACCGATTCTCACCTCGCGGTGCGAGTGGGAGCAGCTTGTTTTTCATTCTGCTTTGCACAATAAGCTCTGAAATCTGCATTTATGTGTGAAATTTACTGCTCAGGTTAAAAAAATGAATAAATTAAACCCTCATGAGCAGCAGAGGACTTGGAGAGAGTTTCTCCTGCTCGTGATTGCTTGATTTATTTCTACTTTATTTAGATTTTATTCATTTAGGGAAAGAGTTTAAGCAAAACCTGACCAAATGTCAACAGCAGGAGAGAAGGAAGCAAAAAGGAAAGAGCTGAATATTTTTAATAAACGATCGATGCAGCTTCTGATGAGCTTTAATTCCTCTTTTTGTTCTGTCGTTCACCCGGATTGAACCCTCCAGGCTGCCGTACCTTCAACAGAGATGTCCTGGATGGCGAAGCGGAGGATGATGGTCCAGATCATTCCCAGCGTCATCTTGGCGTTCCCATCAACGATTTCTGCACAAAGCCAGTCGGACACTTGGCAGTTAGCAAAGTCCTACCACAGATTGAACAAATCTAGCAGGTGATTAATCAGATTAAGATAATTGGAGACCAGTTTAGTAATCGATTGATTGTTAACTGGAGTATACGGATGAAAAACTGCCCACAGTCAGAGCTGTAATTAAACCCAAATATTTAAAAAACATTAAAAAAAAAAAATTGACAATTTTTGGCTTCATAATTAATTTTATTTGTCGTTTGTTGTTTTGCTCATTTATTTTGGATATTTAAAATGTCTTCCTTTTCAAGTGTTAACACTTGAATATTAATTAGAATTTAAAGCTTATTGACTTTTGAAAATATGTCCTTGCATTATTATGCCATTATTACCATTATGTTACTTAAAAATGGTATCAAAACAATGTTTATCACAATAATTTATCGTTAGAGACCTAGCTGTCTTTCTTATTTAAAAGGAATCAAAATATTTATATTAGTATTAAATATTCTATTGCATATAAAACCTTGAGATTGAACAAAAAGAAGAAAAAAAACATTTTAAAGCTTTAATCCCATTGATTAATCGTTAGAATAATCAATTAGTAAAATAATTGTCAGCTGTAGCCCCAGAGGAGATAAAACCGTTTTTAACAGATAAAAATGTTTGGTCTGCAGGGGGAACTCGGGAACCAGATGGCTGATTTGCAGCGTGTCATCCTGGGTTTCCCTGCAGTGGCTGTTAGAAAGCAGGCGTGTAGTTTGGTAGTTTGGCTCGGATTCCAGTCATAGTTCAAACAATCCTTTCGTGCTTTCACCAGTTTCATCGCAGCTTATCGGGCGCGCTCTCACAGTCACCCGTCACCTGTGAACTCGACCCAAATACTCCTCATTGTGTCTACATTCCTCAGGGTTGCTGTCAATTTCCATGTTTGAAATTCCTCTCCAAGCCGCATTCCTTCAGTTTCAGCAGCTGGACTGAAACTGCAGCGGCTCAAACGCAGATCTGGACCTTCCTCCGGCTTCCAGCTGTCATCTTGGCATTTTTTCTCAGCCCGTTTTCCAGCTGATGACCTTTAGTCGGCTGCTTTCACGGGAGGCCAGAATCAAAGTTTAGGATGAGCAGCCATGTTTTATTTGATGTTTTTCAGTATCAGATGCATCATGCTGCAGGAATGTCATGGTTGTACTGGCAGAGTGGGAGAAAGGTCACCGTCCGCTAACGTTCGCTAAACACACAATGACCTCAGTGTGACGAGGCGGCCCGGTTCTGAATCTGTGGCATCACGCAGCCGAGACATTTAACCAACATGTTAGGATAAAAGGCTGAACACAAATGTATTAATAGAGAGAAACATGATCAAATTAATTTAAACAACATCCCTTTAATCATTCATATTTATCATCTTCACAGACTAAACCTCTTGCACATTTATTTGCAAAGAAGTTGACCCAAGATGCAGCAGCAGAAGAAGTCATAATGAAAAATAAATAGGAAAATGTATATAGAAAATAGAAAACATGGAAAAACTAATGTGAATATAATTAAAATTGTGAAAAATATCACCCTCATTTTACCGCCAGGAAGATAGAAATTAACATAAAACTGATTTAGTTATTTTAGGTCCAGTTAAGAAAAATAAAAAGGAGAAATTAATTCTATAAAAATATTATGAAGTGAAAAAAATACATTTATTGACTGATGATTAAATGGCAAACCTTTTAGTTTTTAGTTAAAACTAAAAACACAGAGTAAATGCCCACTTGTGCCAATTGTTTTGCATTTTCTTGCAATGTAATTATTTTTAAAAGTTAAATTTATAACATTTTATTGTACAAATTAATTAATTGCTTTTTTTAAATAAAGAAAAGTTCAGAGCGGAACCTTTGTCTTTGCATGTTTCTGGTACACCTGTAAAGCTGACGCACAACCTACATCCGCTAACAGCAGCGACGGACGACGTAGCCGTTTCTCTCGTCTCATTGTGGGTTAATTTCTGCTTCAGAACGACCTGATTGGACGCTGGATAAGACTGTTGTGTTCAAGTTGTGCTAGAGGGAGTTAGCCTGTTGGCAAAGATATTCAAGCCTAAAACAGCATCTGAATGCTAAACATGTAGCAGCTAACGCTAATGTCTGCATCTATGGTCAACATTTCAAAAGCAGCTCTCTGAATGATCAGGGCTTCTGAAACTCTGGAAAGATGAACTTTTCTTCAATCTGTTGGTTGAATAATAGATTAAAAATAAATATCTTTGTTGATGGGCTCATTTGTCTACTTATGGAATAAGTTAGCAGCAAAAAAGTTTATTTGAATTGAAAATGTTGCTTATTTTGTTGATTAAAATGTTATTAACTCATCACTACAATTTATATATTTGTGTCTTATTGTTGGCATTGTTGGTCCTCCGTATAGTTTAATCTACCTTAAGTCAGATACAGAATTGGACCAACATGTTTCCAATCAGACTGCAGTAAAAATTTGACTTTTCCGACCCGACTTTGAACGCAGCATTTGGACGTCGGTTGTATTAAAACCACCATCTATTTCTGCCTTTTATCTCCGACTGATTATCAAACTGTTTTATTGTCGGCCCAGGATTATTTATCAGCTGGTTCTGGATGTAAACAAAGAATCATCCCAGTGAATTTGACTGGTTCCAGCCGTCCCTGAACGCCCCCTGACCTCCATCTTGCTTTCTTACCCTCGGCTCCGATGGACACCAGCTTGACTCCCTTGCTGGCGATGAAGTCCAGCGCTTTGTTCACGTTGTTGATCTTGTGGACCCTCATCTTGCCTCGCTCCGGCTTCGGTAACCGCTCGCCTGCAGAGACAGAGGAGGGGGGGTGAGGACGCCTTTCCGCACGCTCAGCAGAACGGCCGCTCCGTCAGGGAGGCTAAGGTTACCGCGGCGACGTCGGCATCACTCAAAAATGAAGTGAATGTGAGAGAGGAAGCCGCAGGGTTGCTATGGTTTCTGAACTTCTCCAGGCTGTCGAAGGAAAAACTGGCAGGAATCTGAACGTTTCTCAGACTAAAAATACTTTATTGATCCCAGAGGGAAAAGAAATGTTGTTTTAGCTCATTAACTCAGATTCTTTAAAGAGTTTTTGTAGATGGCTGCTGGCAGGAAAGATCTCCTGTAGCAGTCTGTGTTACAGCTAATGCGAAGAAGCCTCTGACTGAAGACAACCTGGTATCCAAAGACTGTCTCAGGAAGTTTAGGATTCCAACACAAATTATCTGGGACTACTGTTCACCCACCCATCCATCCATCGCTGGATAGACGAATGGTTGATAGACAGATGGACTAAGAAAGACAAACGGACGGACGAATGGACAGATGAATGGATGGGCGGACGGACGGACAGACGAACAGAAAGAAACAGTAAGACGGACTGGACATTTGTTGATGGAACTGAATTTCTTTCCAACTATTTTTCCTTCTAAACCTCGAAGCTCCTAAAACAACTCCCGGGTTTTCTGGACGGAGCAGGAGCTCTGCTCCGTCGGAACACCGGTCCGTCCCGTCCACCGACCCGTCCACCGACCCGGCAGTACTGACCTGAGATGACCTCCAGCAGCAGCATCAGTTTGAGTCCATCCCTGAAGTCTTCCTCGATGTTTTCGATCTGCGTCCCGGCTTTCCTCAGGTGGGAGTTGCACCACGCCGTGAACGTCTAAACAAAAAGCAGAATAAAAATTATCCTCCTGATTTCACACATTTTACGACAACAATCTGACTTCTGAGAAATAAACATTTAACAAACTTCAGGAAACAACAAGTAAGAATAAAAAGGAGTAAATCTCTGGCAAAGTTGAAAATTGGCTATAAAATACAAAAAATGTTGGATTAATCTCAGAAATGTTCGTGTTTTTCTGGAAATTTTTTCGAGAAGTTTTAAATTTACTCTATTTCTTTCCTGTCTAAATGACCCAAATGAAGGGAACAGAGGGAGTATTTGATAATTAAAGCTGAAACGAAGCATCAGCTTCTGAAATCATTTAAGCTGAACAGAAACGATAAACCGACAGAAACGCCACTGCGGAGAAGCAAGCATCCAGAAGGTTTGATTGGTAATCTAGTAAACAAGAACATCTGTACGGTTGCTGTGCATTCCTGAAAAAATGTGTTTTAACTCATTTTATTTTCAGGCAGCTCCTGGAACGGCCGCAGCCTCGTCACGCCACAATTCAGAAATAATAAATCCATCCGCCAAAACACACGATAAACGCCACAGGATTCCTCTCCCCAAAAAACATTTAAAGCTTCAGTGGAAAAGCTTTAAAAGTAACACTGCAGTAGAAACACAGGCAGATCTAAAATACAGAAGACAAAATCATTTCAGCTTTTATTCCAGCTTAAAAAAAAAAAGAAAAACTGCTTTTTTAAAAATAAAAAAAAGTGTAAACTTTTTTTAAACAGAAAAGTTTACACTTTTAGATTTAAAAGTGTAAACTAAATATTCAACTAGTAGTCTAAATAAAGAATAATTTTTGTCCTTAGTCCAGATAAATAAAGCATCTTTAGAGTTACAAATGTTACAAAATACAACCAAAAACGCTAAGCTAACAGTATTAGCCTAGCGTACTTTAGACGGAGAAAAATCCTCTGACCGCTAAAATCTGACACCACTCCATTTTTATTTACATTTCATGAAGTCAAGCTCAGTGTCTTCAGAGGTTTTTGTGTGGTTTCCTTCAGTGGTTCTTGGTGCAGCGCCCCCACAGGCCAGGAGGGGAACAGGCTGCTCAAAGAAATTTAATAAAAAATGTTGACGGGACCCCATGTGACCCAAACCGGGCCAGAAACAGAACCTCAACCAGCAGCAGATTCTCCACAATGAAGTAATACACCGACAAAACCAACCAGGAAGCTATTAGAACACGACTCTAGACATGCAGACATTTTAATTATTTTATAATAACCAATAGCTGATTGACTCAAACAGAACCCTTCTGCTAAACACTCCGTATTAAAAAGCTCGTTTACTATTTGGGTTTGATTTCCCAGAATAAAATCACCTTTGCCCCCCCGCCATGTTTGTAATTCCTCCTGTTGAAAAACATTATGACAGGGTGCTGCTGGCCGCCCCGCCCCTCTGCCCACCGTCTCCCTGGGTCGGCGGCACAAAGCGCCCATTGAGCCTGCTGGATAATAGCACTCTTCAGCCCAAAGCCACCGAGTGTGTGTGTGTGTGTGTGTGTGTGTGTGAGACCCCTCCCCCAGACGGGCCGACAGTCCAGCCTCTCTCCCCTCCGTCTGCGAGCGGCCGGAGGAAGAGGAGGGTGGAGGGATTTTCGGTGGGCAGTGGTGGCAGGACAATGGTCCGCCCCCCTCAGGCCCGCAGAAATGGCAATGCAACAGGAAGTGGCACTGCAGTGACAGGAAGTTGAAGACAATCGGTGAAGATGCATTAATCACCCCGCTGAAGTTATTAAAAACTTCCTATTTATCATCAAGAAAAACGCTTTCCGGTTTGTTTCTGGATCTCATCGACATGGATATTTTCATAAATCCCTGTTTTTATGCAGAATATTGACTCTTTACTTCATTTTGATCTGAATTTTGCTGAGCAGAAAGTTTCCTACAACATTCACACATCAAGATGAAGTAGTTCAACATATTCCACACATGCCTTAAGTAGGGAGGCAACTAACAATTTTAGTTAATCGATTAATCATTAGAATATTCGATTAATCAGGTAAAAGCTTGCCACGTTCTGCAGAAATTATATTGAACAACTTACGCTTTTGTACGTAATATTAGAAATACATAGAAATATGTAAATAGATTACTTTTTTATAAATAAGAAACATATTTTAGTGAACACTTGATCAATGACAATTATTTTGACAACTATTGAAATAATCGAATAAACACAATTTATCTAATTATTTGTTTCTGTGCTAAAATGTATTCAACCAAGTTTAATAAATGAAATAAAAGCTGATTTGGGTGCAGTAAAGTCAGCTTTTCATCTTTTTGACGACTAAATTTGTTAACCATTTCAATAATCGATTAATCACGATTAATCGTTTCAGCATTTGGTTAAAGTGTTTCATTTGTGGCCAGATCTACCTGTGAACTCCCACATGTAGGCATAAGAACATTTGGGACGAGTTAAGGCTCGTTTCCCTGCAGCTGAAGGCCACGTTGAGCAGATCCTTTGACCTTCGCTTCGTCCAACATCAGCGTTTGTACCAAACCCAGCAGAGCTCAGCGTCCCGGCAGCCGCTCAACACACCCAGCCATTATGAAGCCTCCTCTGCAGACGTAACAGCGCCTTACTGTAAGAGCAACATTTCTGAGGCGCTGCAGTGATTTCCGTTAAAGCCCAACAAGCCTGAACATGCAGAGCTGCTCCCACACTGGCTCAACAGTCCCTCCACCATGTCGCCGTGTTTCTCTGACTGCTGCTCAAGAAAATTACTGATTTCTGGCAGCTTTTTCAAAAGGTTGTGGATTTTCTAAGCTACATTTTTGCTGATCAATCGAAAGCTGATTGATCGTTTGTACTGTTTAGAGCGCTGAACCCCAAGGTGTCAGGAATTGATGCTTTGCATGCCTACAGAGTTTCTCAGGTAAAGCGGAGATGCATCAAGACTTTGTCCTCTTTTTTTAAACATTTAGGACCTTTAGAGTTCACTTCAATCAATATTCTACAGAGAATCAAAACTCAATCCTGAGAATTCTGAATCGACTCACAAATCCATTTTAAATTGTCTTTGTGAGTATATTGCACATCATGCATCAACTCTCCCTCTGCATGTTTTCTCAATAATTGTGATATTTTTTATTTAAGAAAAACCCAGACCGTTAAACTAACCCAATACTGATCATTTAAGTTAGAGGATTTTATGCACAAACCTATTTTTGGTTAAATATAAACTGATGGTGAGAGACCTTATAGAAATGTTTTAAACGGTCTTGTTAGTCACATTATTTAAACAGAATCTCTATTTGAATAGAAAACTTCCAGAAAACTGCAAAACAGCCGAAACACTGAGTTCCTTTGAAACAAGGCTAAAAACGCAGCCGTTTAAAGTCTACTGATTAATAATAACTGGAATATTGACCAACATATCTGATGTGTATTGATAATTTTAAGGATGATGTAAAGTTGCTGAAATGTGCGACACAAACTTGATTTAAAAATGGTTTCTGAATCAAATCTCTAGACACTGGAAGCCTTGTGTTTCTGTCGTCCCTTAAAGATCTACATTCACCAAAAACATGCGATTCCTTCCCTAAATGCATCTCTGCTGAAGCTGCCGTTGTAATTTTTTGTTTTCTGGCAGAAAACTTTGTCAGACAGGTGGAGACCTGCTGCGTGTCGGAGCAACATGTTGCAGGGCGATCCCAAACGACGGACGTGTTTTCATCAGATCCTGAATCTCATCATCCATCCCGTTCTGGATCTGTGGCTGCAAGTGAAACATGAAGGAAAAGCTCCGATTTTCTGCCGTGTTTCGTTCTGCTTCGGCCCGTTTGGGTCGGCAGAGGGAGGAGAGCTGAGCATCAGGTGCAGCATGTGACTGCGACCTTTAACCCTGGCGCGGCTCGTCATGTGATCCATCTGTTTTACGACGCCCAATCCTGCTCCAAACGCCCGGCTCTGCTCGAGGGAAACTGCTCATGTTCACTTCCTGTTAGATTTAATCGGCTGCAGGCTGAATTAAGAGAGTTAGCTGGTGAATCCTGTTTAACCTGACCAAGTCTCAGCGCCGTGACCTCTGACCTCAGCCAAGGATAACAAGCTGAAGGACAGCAAATCTGGATCTGAGTGTTAAGACGGTCTAGAGTGTGAAGCTCTTACGTAACCGCTGCTTCCGTCAGGCGGTAACCGGCTCATAAAATCATTTACTTCTGGCTGTTTTCCACATTAGTAAACTTTAACTAGACACCTGAAGTTCCTCCAGCAGGATTAAGCTGATTCGCTGTGGCTCAACGAACTGCAGGTTGCAGGACTTCATCTGCTGGGTTTAACAGCTGCAGAGGCTAAATTTGTAGAGAGGAAGAAGAGAAAAAATCTTTGACATGTCATTTAAGGTCAAACTGGGTCAAACCTCTGCGAGCGCCTTTCTAAAATAAAAAGCAGCGAAGTGGCGTTTTTATTTTTCCTGCTCCTCCGTAGCTTCAGCTTTATACGTTGGGACACAGATTTTATCCTCACCAGATGCTAAAAGCACAGATTCCACTGCATCATGAAACGATTAATCAGATTAATCACAATCTATTATTGAAATAATCAACTAATTTAGTAATTATTGTCAACTGAAGTAAACAAAAGGCCATTTGCTGAAACAGAGCAGTAATTAAACACATTTTTGTAAAGTTCAATCTTCCATCCATTGTTGAATTTCTCAAGTAGCAGTTTTGGTTTAATCTGGTTTGTTTCAGTATTTTTTATATAAAAACAAATCTGTTAAGCACCTCAAGCAGAAAGGCCTGATCTTAAATTAAATGTTTATTTTCATATTTTGATAAGGAACTGAATTGCTTAAATGCATTTTTTAATCAATTTTTGACTTCACATAAAAAACTTCAGTAGTTAAAAGAAAAATGAGCGAAATGTGTTTTTTTTTAACCTATCACTCGTCAGGATAATCAATTACTCAAATAATCTTTTTTTGGCAGCTCTAGCTCTGATGCTAAAACAGAAAAAACTAAGATTGTTGTTTGATTCATCATTTACAGATCAACATGAGTGTTTTAATGACCCCAAGTTACTGCAGCTTCTGTAGAGAAACCTGGGCAGTCGGAGCTCAGAGACTGTGATGCGTTCACTGACAAACTGCTTTCTGATACTTCTAATTCAGAAAGCATCATTTTAATTTTCAGACATTTGTTTTTTTATTCTTCTGGTGCAGAATTATGATGCAAGTCTGACGTAAATGATGCAAAAGTTTAATAAAACGCTTGAACATGTGGAACTAAATCGGATCAGAACAGATTTTTAGTGAAAAGCTTCTTTTTTTTTCTTTTTAAGAAAAGTCTGTATCTCCTAATTTTCCTAAAAACGACCGTAAATCCTTCTGGGGTCGTGTGTTTAGTTTAAAACAAATCATCTGACCCCTAATCCACTTCCTCTCTGATCTGATGGGGTCAAAGGGTACAGATAAGACTGATATCAGATTAAAGAGACAAAACCAGGCAGAAAAACACACGACAGAGCAGACACACCCATGAAAGTCTGTCACACACACACACTTTACACACACACCACTCCTTGAACAGGAATGTACTCTAGTCACAAAAATCCAACCACCTACTCACACCTGCCACATGCTTGAAGATCACTAATTAGTCCCACACCCAATTTCTCATCCGCCATATTCAGGCTGCACACATACGTATGTGTGTTAGTGACCCATACCCCCCCACCACACACACCCCCACACACCCCCACACACACACACAGAGAAAAGGGTGTGTCCTTCTAAGATTGGAACAAATGAGCCAGGTTGAAAACTGCTGTTGCACAACTGCTTGGAGATCTTCTGGTGACGGCAGCAGAGGGTGTGTGCTTTCTGTGGATCACACGCCTGTTTTTCCTCCTTGTTAAACACTGATGAGCTCATCAGCAGTTAGACGCCTGCACTGACATCAAACTGTGACACATTTCACCACAAGAACTCCTTCAAACGCAGGTCCGACTCGGCCCAGAAGGAAAGCAGAAACTAGAGATCAGGCCTGAAATCTGGGCGTAGTGATGGACTCTGACCTGAACCTTCACAGCCACATAAAGACAGTTACGAAGACGGCCTTCTGTCACCTAGAGAACATTTCCAGTCACTAACGTCCCAGACACATCTAGACAAGCTCATCCATGCGTTTAGCTTCTACTGGGTCCCTGGAGCTCAGAGATTTTAATCGATTAATCATCAGAATAATTAATCACTAAAATAATTGATGGCAGACCTACCGTTCTTAACTCTTCACTTTAGTTTTAAACTTCACTTTGCTTTAATTTCTCTGTGCAAATGGCTAAAATAAAACCCTCAGAACGGCTCACAGGAAGCTGGATGGCACGGCGCTGTGACATCACCCTCCACTGGTTTGAGGAATGCGACATGCTGCGGCTGCATGTTGGAGCGCATCCTCTGCGCTGGATGGTGCTCTGAGGCCCTGCAGCTCTCAGGTTTGTCCTCAGAATGAATCTGCCACCAACTGACTCCCCTCCTCCTCTGAGCTCACCTGGATGCAGCTCTGCACCCGCATGCCCCGCTGGGAACCAGTTTAACCAGCCGCCAGCTGCCAGCGGAGGCGTGAGAAACAACAACCGACGTCTCTGGAGCCTGTCGATCAATCATTCAAGTTTGTTTGTGTGGCAAATTTCAGCGTTGCATCACGAAAAGCTGAAAATCATCACCAGCATCTCGTCTAGTCAGGAACTCCATGTTTTTGGGGAATGTGCCTCTTTAATGGACGACATTTTCCAGCGTCCAGCGATTTGATTCTGATTTTTAGGATTCTGATTTGATTCAGAAACAACTTCAAAATCAATCAAGTTAATTTGTGTAGCACATTCCAGCAACTTTACATCATGAAAACAGAAACACATCTTACAGTCACCAACAGTAAAACATTTTGTCAAGTATCGTCATTAAAATCATCAACACACATCTGTTGGTCAATGTTCCAGCAACGCTACACAGACGGATGTTAGGATGTCAGAGTTTTGGGTGTTTTGCAGTTTTCTACGACGTTACTCCATGTTTGGTTCTGGTTCTGGATGCAGACCAGAACCTGAAGACCTGAAAGGTCTGGAAGTTTGATACAACAGCAGCAGATCTTAAAGCTGCTCAGCGATTTGTAAGCTAACAGAAATATTTTAATAAAACTGACAAAACCTGATTTTTTATTGACCAGTTTAACTGTTTTGTATTTGAAACATATTAAAAGACACAAAACAAATTTCTGAAATAAAAAAACATTGTTTCCTAAAATGCAGCAGCAGCATTCCTGTAGAGAACATTTTCATTTGTAGCAAAGGATGAATCTGCAGATAAAATATTCCCAACAATACTTCTGCTCCACTCTGCATTAATACTGCAGAGCTTCACTGTTGATTATTTTTGATTAATCAATTGATAATTGGATAACAAAAGGTGCTTAACAGATGTTTTTGTAAAGAATTTAAACCGGATGAAGTTAAAACTTCCACTTTAGGAGTTCTGGGTTAAACAAATACAGAGAAAGCTTTTTTTTTTCTCCATCTTAAATATAAAATTTATGCATTATTTGTATAGTTTCAACTTAACCGATTACTAAATTACATGAGTTTGTTGTTTTAGCAAATTGTCTTTTTTTGAGTCTGTCTATTATAAGTCAGAGATTCCTCTACTAACTGAATCAAAGTCTACTTTCTACTTAGCAATTGGAGATGAATATCTTTTTTTTTGTTTGCTTTTTAAGAGTCAAATTTTAGATAAACAGATAAATTGCAACATAAACAGTAAGTTTCATGTTGGATCCCAGCTTCTTTAGTCTGCTGCCTGTCTTTGTGTTATTTTAAACTCTACAGAATCAGAGAAAAAGCAGATGAGACTGGTCACTAACTGTGACCTAAAAGTGATTTAAAATCAAACTTCTGCACCGTTTTTATGTTGCAGCAGCTCAGCTCTAAGAAAACACTGAAACCAAAATCGAGGAATTTGAAAACCGTAAAAACAAGAACAGCAGCGACGGTAAAAGTTTTATGATTTTGGCAGGAGGAACAACCTCAAGGAAGTTGGAGTGGATCTGCTGCTGCACCAGACTGGGCCAAAACCAAGGAGTCCAGCTTCTGGTCCGGTCCGGCTGCAGAGCTCCTATTCTTAGATTAAATAAAGGGCTGTGCTGAGAAACACACAACAAATTACTATTAATGTTTCATCTTATTTCACCACAAATTACTAATTTTTTAACAGAAATTTACTGTAATTATCTGGTTATTTTTAAATCTTATAAAAAGTTTGTGTGAAGAAACACAAAATCTGGTTTATTTTCTAGTGCAGATATGCTAGTTCACTTAAAATAAGACAAAACTAACTCACAGATAAGTTTTCAGCAAGACATAGAAGCTTGTTTTAAGTCAATAATAAATTAATATAGATGAAAAAGTTCCTGTTCCACAGGCAGATTATTTCACTGATAACATTTTTCGCATGTTATCGACCCCATCGATAACATGCTGGGGTTATTTAACCAACGATGCATTGGTTAACCAATGCATCTTTAACCAATGCTAACAATGACTAGCATTGGTTTTAGCTGTTGTCAATATAATGCTAAATCGTAAATATACGCCTGACATATAAAATAAAAATGCATGCAGTGCTTCGCTAACAATTGTCAACATTATGACAACTAGATAACAAGGTCAGGAAAAAAAAAAAAAAAAAAAAAAGCAAGGCAGAGCGAAGTAGTTGAGCCATGTTAGCTTGACTTTGACAACAGTACCATGTAGCTGTGATGAGGAATCCAGTTTCACTTCAGTTAAAATAAAAAAAGCGACCTAAACATCAACTCAAAATTTCCAGATGTAAAACATGCGAGGGGTTGATAAGTGAAATAATCTGCCAAGTGAACTAGAGTTTATCACTACTTTATTATTGACTTAAAACAACTTTCAATATCTTACTAAAAGATCATCTATCAGTTAGTTTTGTCTAATTTCAAGTGTACCAAGACATTTGTCGTAGAAAATAAACAAAGTACTTGGTTAGATTTTGTGTTTTCTCAGCGCTGTGTGGATTTCACAGCCGGGTTCCTGCAGGCCCATTCAGACGGCGGCGTAACCGGATCTGCAGCTCGCTACTGTACAGCAGCAGTGCAGGAACGGGATACCGTCCACCACAGGCCACGGCCCAACCGGGCAGGCAGCGCAATTTCACATCTGCACAACTCAAACAGCTAGGAAGGAGAAGAGAAAAACAATAAAAATCCTCCAAAACAGAAACACTCAGGCCGAAACGGGGAGCGGCGGCGACCCAGAGCGGGGAGATCGACGCCCCACAGCAGAGTAGGGGTTGCTCCGGTCTCATTATCTCCTCAAGTCTGGACAGGTGATCATTAACATGTGTGCACAAACACAGAAACAGAGGGGGCCTCTGCTGCTGCTTCGTGTGCTGACAGGTAGTCTGGAGCAAATGCAAACACACACACACACACACACACACACACGTAATAGCTGTGCACTTCTTGGCCAGCCTAATGCCCCTCAGATATACCATTATGTGAGTCAACAACTTAACACAGACTGTTTTCAACAAGCTTCCTCGCTCACTGAGGAGCCTTAATATAGCAGCCGACAGAAACAAAAGGGAAGGCAGGATGAAGAACTGGAGGGGAAATGACTGAGAAAATATGTAGATAAACCTTATAAAAACACTGCACCAGGAAAGGGCAACATGACTTTTTAAGTCTGTCACGTTTTTGTATCTTCAAGTGGAAGAGTGCTGAGAAAAAATATACAAAAAACATTTTAACCAAGCATTTTTAATCTGATTTACAGTACAAACGTACTTATTTCAGTTGAACGTTTCCACAAAATATAGGAACGTGTCCAAGGTGAGGCCTGGGGGCCATTTATGGCCCTTGAAAGGATTTTGTTCGGCCCTTGTGGTGAAAATTTGGCAAACATAACAGAAAACAATTGATGAAGTCAGAACAAAGATACTTGGTAAGATTTAGTATTTTTGAGGTGCACAAACCTCAAACAGACATTTTAACTATTCAACTTGAAGGTCTGGTGAACGTCGTCATCATGTGACATTTAATTTGTCTGAATTAGCTCAGATTTAAAGCTGATTTTTGGGAAGGATTTTCTATAAAGGTTGCATTATGCATCAGGTTTGGGTGTTCCCATCAGATTAATCTGATAAATAGTTTCCTCTTGTCAAACATTTACTGTACAGAAGAAAAATGTAACCAGATACAAGTTGTTTCAAACGGGAATCTGAACTGTTATTCTGGTCGTTTCTACTACAAGCTGCTTCTTGATTGGAGCTTTGGTTGTAAACAGTGATGGTTTCAACCATCTGTTTGAACTGAACATTCATCCTTCATCAGCATGATAAAAACATGCTTATTTGAAGCAGACATTCTGCATTTTAAACATTACAACTGTTTAATCTCTTGCTAAATGTTAGAAGTTCTTCAGATTTAATTTTATATTTGCAGATCGTTTGCTGACACTTCAGTGCACCATTAGGTAAAAACAAACAGAAAAGTTAAAAACATTTAAACTATTGTCCAATTTAAAGAGGTTAATAGCTTTATATTTCTTAACAGACCAATCATCATGCTGTTCTGATAAAGCAACTGGCAGTGACCAATCACAAGCCAGCAACTAATTTGACCTGGACTGTATGTTAGCATTAAGCTATCACCTTACATGTCAAATAAAACACTTAGCATGTTTAGGAAATATCCTACTGTGAACTATTGGGGAAAATAAACAAGAACAAAGAAAATACCAAAGCAAATGACAGATGGTTACAAGCATTCAGCTATTAGCAAAAGATTAGCATGCATTATTCAACAACTAGTATTTCTAGGCTTATTAACCACAGCCTTACATGGCACCCTACATGTCTACTTAAGAGATTTCTGTTCAATAGTAGCATTAGGATGCTAATAACTAGCATCTATAATCCACAAGAGTTGATGCCTGGTATATTCAAATCAAAAATACTTTATTCATAATAAATGGAAATTGCTGGAATAAAAACAGTAACATGTCCCAGATGAGGCCATCAGTTGTTAGCAAACCCAGCTAATCCACATGATTTGCTTTTTCCGCTTCTCTTTGAATCTATCAGGCTGAATGGTTATAGAGACACTGGAGTAGGGGATATGATCCCTGCCCAATACAACCAATGGGAAAATCAGCTTGAACAACGTTTTTCTCTGCATGCATGAAGCCTCCTTTTCAACACTGGGTTGCAGTTTAGGTATTATTTTAGCTTTTGACAGGTTGTAAAAAAACCACCTTGTTGCCATGGTTACACATCATAACTGTCCAAAAGTTAGTTGTTTTTTTTAAAAAAAAAAAAAAGAGCAAAAATCGGATGCATATGCCTTCAAACATCTTGTAGAGTAGAAATCGTTCATGTTTCAAGCTAGCAGACCAAAAATGCTACAGTAGTTGAATCCCATGTTTCATTTTTAGAAAATACCAACTTGGCCCATAAAACAAAATATCTAATCTCGCATTACTGCTTACATGATGCATTCCAGATTTTACAAATTAGCATTTTATTCTCCACAACTCAAAGGTTTAAACGATAAAGAAAGAAAGGAAATGAGGGTGGAAGGAAAAACTAGAGGAAAGGCTAAATGTCAGTTGAAGCGTCGTTTCTCCAGTCATTTATGTCTCTTCCTGCCTTTGTGGGTCACCGAGTCCTGCCAGGTCAAAACGCTGCGATTACCACAGCGAGCGTTTAGTCTACATCAGCATCAGCAGGGTGGAGGAGAAAATGGCTTAAACTGAATAATACAACTTACAGCTCTCACCAAGAACCGGCAGTAACCTGTTACAATTACAGGAGTAACTTTCTGAAGAAAAATTACTTTTAGGAGTATTTTTACTCCTCCATACTTTGAGTATTTTTATTATGAAGTATTTCTATTCTTACTTCAGTAAAATTTCTGGATTTTCTACCCAGTGAATGAAAAACAAACATGTTTAACCAGAGATTCACTCCTACAGTTTTTATTGAAAGAAACTGATTTGGAAAACTTTTGTCTGATTTTGTTGTTTTGTTCTCAACTAAGAGAAGCACTACTTCAACATATTTTTACACTAAATGTATTTGGTAAAAAGTCTACTTAAATACTGAGTAACTGATCAAATTATCAATAATTAAACCAAAATATGAAGTTAAGAGGAAATTTTAACTCAAATGTCAAAAGTTGAACATTTTCATAAGTTTTTTATTAAAAGAAACTGATTTGGAAACATTTTGATTTGTTATTTATATGAATTACTGACATTTCCATCCATAAAATACCAAAATTCTAACTCCGTCTAATTATATTAAATTTAAGATATTAAACAATTGAATTTGATCAGTTACTCACTCCTTGAGTAAACTTTTTACTAAATACTTGAAGTAATTTCTTGCTACATTTTCCTTGAGTAAACTCATGTTGAAGTAGTTCTGCTCTTACTTAAGTTTTTGGGTTCTCTGCCCTCCTCCGGTCGCAGCATAAACATCCCTCTCCCGTATCTACGATGGACTCCAGCTCATGTCGGCCATATTTGTGGCTTCTTCCCCACCAAGAATGATTATTTCACCAGAACATGAGGCCGCATCTCGCTGCTGTGTGTCAACAGAAACCGGCTGAGACTTGGGCAACGCAGCTTTACTCCATATCTCTCAGTCCGATGTTGCATAACTGTGTTGACACTGTCCACCGCAAAAACCTCGCGTCCATTTCTTCACTCGGCCCGTTTGGTTATTACGACGTTTGACCAGAGAATTTAAATTTCTGGCAGAAGATTTTTCACCGGTGAACTGAATCCACTTTGTGATGGTAGGCTCAACAAAGCAACTACTTTCTACTGTTTTCACCAGGACACTAAGAGCTTAGAAATATTAATCCTTCAAAGAATTCAGAATCACAAAGGAGGAAGTAAAAACTGAAAGTTACCACCTTTTTAACTTCCTTAAGAAGGTAATGAGTGCAGCAGGGTGGCAATAAGCTGAGGAGTCAGTGAGGGTAAATACCACCCAGAGCGAGAACAAGACATGAAAAACTACGGAGGGTGAAGAGTGCCATTAATTTAATAAAGCTGGAAATAAATGCATGGAATTAAAATATGCGTCTCATTTAAATGCAATGATTTAATAAAAAAATAATAACATTCATGTGCTGAAGCACATAATGAATTAATTAAAATTGTCAACTTTATCCATCAATCTCAGTGGGCGGAGTCAGAGCTGCTCTTATAGAGACCCTGATGTTTGATTGGCTGCTTCAAACCGTAAGTAAAGACAACTTCCTCCCACTGTGAGGTCAAAATCTTTACTGCAAAGCGCAGAAACGGCTTCAACAATGTTTAAATTGTTGCAATATATTTACAAAAAAACTCTTGGTGAGAAACTTCAGCCTTGATATAAAATAATTCACAAGAAAGCGTTAGCTGGTGTTAGCTAGTGGGCGGGGTTATCAGCAGATAAGTCTGGTGAAATTAATAGAACTATTTCAGACCAAGCTACAAACAGAGTTTGTAGTAAATAAATGATTTATTGAACTTGTTTCCATACTTCCAGTGAAAATATTGACAGTCGTACAAACTTGAAAGAAGTTGCTTTGACTTGCTGTTTGAAACAGCCAATCAGACGTCAGGATCTCCCCTAATCCCGCCCACTGAGTTTATATTGTTTACATTTATTCATTTTGTGCTTCAGCACAGGAACATCGATACTATAATTCATATTTCAAACAAAGTTTATTACATTTCTGTATTTTTTCAAGTTTAATAAGTTAATGACATTCAATTATTTCAAAAATTATTTACTGTAATTTGGCACTCCTGACTCTCCATAGAAAATCAAAAATCTCAATTTAAGAGTAAATCTGAACTGCTTTGAACAAGTAAAACAAAAGAGAAAGTTGATTTGTGTTGTTCATCTCTGCGTGTTTAAATAAAATGGTTTTCTGTCATCAGCTGAATTTGTGGCAGATTGAAGCAGGAAGGAATTTAATGAAACACAGGAAGTCTTCCTTTAAAACGCTGCACGACTGAACATTTACTGGTTACAACCGGCAGAGTACTCAAAAACTCTACTTGTATTTGGTAAAAACTATGTGTATTAAGTAACTGATCAAAGTATTTAATATTTAAAAATTACATTATTGGGTATTTTAAGGACAAAAATGATTATTTATATTAGTAACAAAAATAAAATCAAGCAAAAGAAAAATCTTCAAATCAGTTTCTTCCAGTAAAAAAAAAACCCCTAAACTTATGAAACTAAAAAAAACTGCAAGTGTGTCTGAATTTTTATTAAAACATGTTTGTTTTTCATTCAGTAAGTAGAGAATCCAGAAATTTTACTCCAAAAAGTTACTAAAGTAAATGTAACTAGTTGCTACCAGACTGATATTTGTGGACATAAAACAAGCAAAGTCTTTTTTGCTGCACACTTTTACTATTAATCCTCTGCAGATGTGACTTTCCCTCCTCCGGTCAATTCGTCGGCAGAAACACGTTTTGTCGTCCGTCTTGTGTGGAAGACTCTATCCGTCTCCAAACACATCAAACGCCTCGCTTTTCACACTGCGTTTACGTCAGCTCTGCTCAGCGCGACAACGCCAGGAATGCATGCTATGCTCTTCCTCCCTCCAGCACCCTTCGATGCATCCTTCTCTACGACTCAGACCTCACTTCCTTCCTCATTCCACCATCATCATCTGCTTCATCTCTGATCTTTGTCTCCTTTCACCAGCAGTCAGTCAGGTTCAGATGAACCATCTGTAGTCTGTAAACTATTGACACGGTTGTGAAAGCATAGCCCTGTGACTGTAGGCCATTTGAAGCCCCTAGAATGATTTAAACATGACCAGGTGGTTAAAGCAGTTGGACAGTTTTTATTTTTTATTGATGCTAGGCTCACATGTTTGTTTTGGTTGCATTTACCCAGAATGCCTTGCACTGTAGTCCACTTCCTCGTTTTGGAGCTTTTTCCAATCCGCTTGGTGTTCACATAAGCATTCGAATAACAATGTGTATTGTGATAGACATATGATCAATATCAATAGATAATCTGATGGAATATTCATTGAGCCGCACAGCATTCTGGGAGACGTAAGCAGAGGAAAGACTTTAGCCGCTCTCTCACAGAGATAAGCTAGGTTGGTGGAATCAACCATCTCACTCACTATTCGGTTGCCTAGCAACAACCTGCTGGGCAGCAGGCGGTTGCCTAGCAACAGCCTGCTTAGTAACTTGTGCAGAAGCAGTTTCAAGTTTCCCCAGTTTTCCTCATAACTGCTTAAAAATAAACTAAAAAATTGGGGTGAAAACTGGGTAAAAGGGGAAAGGTCACGCCACCGGGTTGGAAATTATTTTAGGTATTTAAGATAAAAACACGTAATAATTATGAATAGACTGATATGAAATGTGTATATTGTGATAAGTTTTCCAGCCCTATTTTAAAGACAAAGTTTAAAAGTCTTTGTCTAAGCAGTAGGTTGTAAAATGATCAAATCAGTTTCCTGCTCATTTCCTCAGCAGGTCTAGTTAAAGGTCTGGTGCAGCAGCTGTAATCAGTTTTAAAAAGCTGTTCAAACTCGCAGCCAACGTATTGAGCTCAGTGTTGGCGTCTCGTATCAAGCCATCACTTTTTCCCTCCTCAGCCAATCGACTGCTAAGTATTCCACTTCCTGTGTTTCAGAGGCACAGGAAGCAGTGGGAGTGGAGGATGTCCATGTTAATTCCCCAGGAATGTGGCGGATGAATCCCACTGTACAAGACGTCAAACATTAACGCAGGGAAAGCTGGTAAAACTGAACGTTTACAGCCTGTCCAATCGTGACATCTGACTGAGCCCAATAACGAAAAGGCAGGGGAAGTTCATGAAAGGGCGCCGCGCTGCTGCGAGTCAAAGGAGCAATCCGACTCGTGCAGAGAGCCAAGTGAGGTCAGGAAGAAATGCAAACTCCAGATGAGAGGTGAACAGGCTGCATTCAGGAGGGAGCCGGCGGCCTTGCAGGCAAGGGGAAAAGGGAAACATTTCTGCATTTCTGAGCCGTGTTTATGTATGTAGAAGCCGCTCAGGAAAAGGAACTAAAAATAGAGCCAGACTTGCTGAAAACTGAAAACAGTGCATTGTTACAGATTACTTCAACATAATGATGTGATTACAGAGCCTTCTCTTTGAAAAGCTACTAAATCAAAAGTTTAACTCGACACACGCTAAATGCCTGTCAGGCTAATAATTATATTTTAATGTGTTCATTTCAATACTTAAATCAGGTTAGCACAAAGTTAAGAAAGCAGCTATTAATCATATAAACCATGAGCTGTAGACACAGCTGACTCAGTTTTCTTTCATGTTTTCACATTAAGTCCATATTTGTATCTGTTCCAATAGTTACCATTATAAGTTATAAGCACCAATCAATCCACACTGCTAGCTAGAAATGTCACCAATGCTAAAAAAACAATTTAACCATATTTTTGTTTCTCTAAAACTAAATTTGTTTCAATTCCATTCATACTATTAGTTTTTATTGTCATGTATTAAAACTACCTGGTAACTATTTTTACTGTGAGCTGTGGTATTTTATAGTAGTTTTTAAACTACTTTAGACTATTAGCCAACAGTTTCACATTGTAGCCTTATCCAGACTCAGTTATAAATTATAAAATGCTAATTCGTAGGATTCCCAGCAATTTATCCAACCAAATTCAGATAATATGATTATATAGGTTATGTTTTTTAAAATGGCATTTCTTAATTCACAGTATTAATTTCAATTGCTAGCTAAAATATTTTCACCAACAAATGCTTGCTAATCTGCTACCAGTTTTGTTACTAAGGTAACTTTTTCATTTTACATCTTTACCGTTAAAAACGCTTTTTAAAAAGCAATTTTTTAAAGCCAGTAGTTACAATGCTTTGAAAGCTTTACTCCTTCTGTAAGCAAACATTTGCTAATCAAAATCTTTGGCAACAGTGTTTTTTTGTTTTTTACACTAAATCTCAGCATTTACTCACATTAAGCTAGCTGTTATGATGCTAATGCTAGCATCATTTTTATAGCCCAGTTTTAAAACGATTTCTCTCACATGGACGGATGTTTCTATTCCTAAATGATTGTCTATCACTGAAAGGCTAGAAAAATATTGTGAATGTTTTTACATATTCTTATATTTCTAAAAGGAAAAGTCAGAATCAGTCAAAGTCGCCGACAGGAATTCAAAGCATCTTTAGCAAAGCTGAAACGGTAACATCCCCAAGTTGCACTTAGTCATCATAAACTTGTAGTACAGCTGGGAGTGTGATGAACATTTTGTTATAATGACAATAATCCCAGAACATTGCCTAGAGACCAAGAAAGGGAGTGACTAACACCTGGTTTCTGCCATTAGACTGCACCCAGAGAAAGGCTGAGATTATGTTCATGTAATTTTCTTCCACTGTTTTCACACTTCATGCGCAGTAATTTCCTCTGATGCACATAAGGATATCTTTCCAAGTATTTTTGGTCTAGTTTCTAATGCAAATTTTTTAATTCACTTGAATTGAGAAAACTAAACTTTTCAGGAAGATATAGGAGCTTTTTTTAAGTCAGTTTTTCCTTAATATTGATGAAAAGTTCTTGTTCCATTGGCAGATAAATTAGCTTATAACGATATTTTTCCATGTTATAAGTGAAATAATATGCTAATGGAACTAGTATTTATTCGTCAATGTTAAGGGATTTTTGACTAGAAACAAGCTCCCGTGTCTTACTTGTAAGTTAGTTTCATTTTATTTCAAAAGTATTAGAAACTAGACCAAAAATACTTGGTAATATTTTGTGTTTTTTCAGTGCGTGCTCTTATAGCAGATATCTCCACTTAGTTCAGTTTGACGTTCAGTTAAAAAGGAGATAGTTTGGTACACAGTGACTGTTTACAGACTTTCTCTCCTGAGTTGACCTTTGCCCTTTCCCTGACGTACAAACCAACCCTTTCAGTTACTCATTCTGTTCGTTTCCAGCTGTTTTCCGTCCGTCTCCAGTAGCCAAAGCGGTGTTCCCTTTCCTTCGTCGGCTTGACCTCCCATTACGAAACCAGAACGGTTTAATCACTGAATGAGCTGAGGTCACCGTTATTACAGCACACACACGTTCCTCCGCGTGAGCGTGCCCCTGCATCATCCAAATCAGGAGTTTGGCAGGCGCTAATAGCAGTTGGCAGCGGCAGGAGTCAGCTGTTAGAAAAACCGCTGGCTGAATCTTTCCAGAGCTACGCGTCGGTTCTCTGGTTCTGTTCATCAGATTAGGCAGCAGAAAACAGAACCAGCCACCAGCCTCTCTTTGCTAGAAAGCAGACTATTATCTAGATGCCAAACACATAAAGATCAGGTTGCACAGGAGCACGGCAGTGACTTAAACTACAATTATCTTGCTGATTAAGATGGACTGGTGCAACAAAAAGTAGGTAATTTACCACGTTAGCGAAGCACAGGATCACAGAACAACAGATTTATACAGATTACTTGAAGTTTTTATTGTGAAAGACGACAAGAAAAAAGGTTTGAAGCTAGAAGTGACTCATGTAAGAACTGCCACTGAGTCAGTGATAGAAGAAAAAGAATCTGAATGACGGTGAAAATGTATTTGGTGACAGCACATGTTTTTCATCAGGCGATGTTCTGACTGCCAGATGTCTGCCGCTGCCAAAGAGCTGAGAAATCCTGGAAACCTGATTTACTGACATGTGAAAGTCATTTGGCCTGTTTACGTCGCTCCGCACTGATCGTCCACAGCATTAAAACCACCTGTTTAATCCAAACCGCCTCGGACCGAGAGCAACGCCGAACCGTTTACTGCAACGTCGGTTCTGGTTGGATTAAACAGCGTTGCGTTTAATCCAACCAACTGGACCTTTAGAGGAATGATCCAGAGTCAGAACAGCTTCAATTATTACAGCTGGAATCTAAAGAATAGGCTGAACCTGAACCTTCAGAGCCACATAAAGACGGTTACAAAGTCGGCCTTCTATCACCTGAAGAACAATTATGTCTCAGCTAGATGTAGAGAAACTCCTCCATGCGTTTATCTTTAGTCGCACTGATTACTGCAGCAGTGTCTTTACAGGTCTGTCTAAAAGAATCAATCTGATCCAGAACGCTGCTGCTGGTGTTCTGACTAAAACCAGGAAGACAAAGCGCAACAGCCCAGTTCTAAAGTCATTCCACTGAGAGAAGAGACTTTAAACTACTGCTGGTAGTTTATAAATCACTGAACGGCTTAAAGATCTGCTGATGGATCAACCTTCCAGGCCTCTCAGGTCTTCTGGTTCTGAATCCAGAACCAAACATGAAGAAGCAGCATTCAGCTTCTATGCACCATAAATCTGGAATAAACTTCCAGAAACTTGCAAAACAACTGAAACACAGACTGAATTTAAATCTAAACGCAGCTGATTAGAGTTGCTTTTGAACCATAATAACTAAAACAATGAACATTTTGATGTGCATCAATGGCACTTGGCAAAATGTAACGCCTCATTTACTAACGGTGTCTTCTATGACTTTGTACTTTTGTGTTTTTATGAGGTAAAACACTTTGAAATGCGTTGCTGCTGAAATGTGCTGTTCAAATAAAGTTGATTGATTGAATAATGTTAATCTGGGTGGCGTCTGAAATGCACACCAGCAGAGATTAACGGGAGCTGATGTGCTTTTACTCAGAACTGAAATCAGCAACTAATAATGATACAATGAAAACACTCATTTACTGAGAAAGTTAGAGGCTCAAACGCTAAAAATGGGCATATTGCAATGCTGGTTCAGCCAAACTGCGCTGCTTCCGTTTTTAAAAAGTTTAAAACATCAGTTTTCTTTCATGAGTGACTGATAAAAACCATCTGAAACCAGAAAGAGGAAGTTGTTGGTAAAAGAGCTGAAGTAATTGTGCTGAGAGCAGAACTGAGAAAGAAATTAACCTCCGTTTGTGAGCTTGCACAATTTAATCTGAGAAAATGCCTCAGATATGTAAAGGATACAAGTTTTCCTTCAACCTGATGACTCATGAGTTGTGTTTGCTAAACTAGAGTTTTGTAGCCTTAAACTTGTTTCCAGTGTAGAAATGGCTGACTCATTAAGCACATAGCTCACATCTGCAGTGGCGATCAAAACTTCAACCAACTTATTTTCCATTTTCCTGTAAAAATAGGAAATGATGCGCTACTCCCTGAACTAGCCAACAAAGCTAAAGATAACATTAGCAACCCAATGCTGACTTTTAATGTCAAAAACATCGAGTCATACAAATTTTCAAGACAAAGAAAGAAAAAGTACTTTGAAGAGATAAAGGAAATTTTCAGTAAATTAGCTAACATTAGCAAGCTAACGCTAGCAACCAACAATGCTAGAACATTTCTACAATGTGAGGAAAATATATTTTTTATCTTAATGCACCAAAGCCTCAACTGAAAGAAGGATGCTAACCGCTAACATTAGCATGCAAATGCCAACTACAAATAGCTGACTGGGAAAACTCCCTCCACACACTGATGTCAGCAGTTCATGAGGTGATCGCCTGTTAATGTCACCAAACGACCCAGAGTTGCACTTTGGACACCGTAGACTTTATGAATCCAACCTGTTTTAGTATATTTTCTCTATAAGTAGAATAAGTATGAAATGATGCAAAAAGAGCAACACATGAACCGTAAGCATAAAAATAAGTTAATCTACAGATGTGACACTAAAACATACCATGTTTGCTTTCACATCTGGTAGTTGGTAAATTTGGTTCGATTTGGGACCAAAATAGCAACTTTTACTACATTTTCAGCTACACTGAGTCAAACCAACCCAGGAATCTGTTTCCTTCCTCACCTGTGGGGGCGCTGCAACAAGAACCACTGAAAGAAAAGACATAAAATTTAAACTAAGATGGAGTTGAGTCAGATTTTAATGGATGTAGGATTTCTTTTTTGTCTTTGGTAAAAAACCAGGAGTAATTTCTTTTTACTAGCGTTAGACTAGCGCATCTGTTTTGGTTGTTTTTACCCAGAATGCCCTGTGTTGTAGTCTACTTCCTGCTTTCGGCGTGGTCTCTGGTCCGCTTCGCTTTCACATATGCATTCAAACTGAATGAGAGTTCACTGATCCAGTCCAGACAATTTCACCTTCACACCTCACCAACTGAACTGGATTTAAACTCAAACAAACTGGAGTTGGATTAAAGTGAACCAAACGGAGCCGGTGTGAATGAACCCTTAGGCAGAAATGCATCCATTTTCGTCCAGTTGGTCAAACAATATAAACCAGCAAGGCCAGGACTGTGTCAAAACGTTCCAGCGTACAGAAAGAAAGAGGAAAAAAGGAAGAAGAAAGTAAAGCATAAAACTGCAAAACTAAAACCTGCTTGGTTATTTCTGAATGTTGGGTATGAGAAGCATTTAAACTGAAATATTCACACTGGGCAGGGTTGCTTACTCCCAGACTGTGATGACAACCAACATGTGCACACACCTCAAAGAGAAACAAAGGTAGCAAACAAAGGGCCAAAGTGTTTCCAAAGACAAGGAGGAAAGAAAAATCCCAAACATCTGATTATTCGTCTGGTTTAATCAAAGAGGAGGGAAAGTAAAAGGAAACAGTCGGATCTTTGTGTGTGTTGGAGAAAATGCGGTTGGACGGGAGTTGCAGGCCGGCCCAGTTGCCCGGCAGCAGAAGCATTGTCACATTAACAGCCTCTTCCTGCCCCTCCCCCTTTCCACCCGCCTGCCGCGCTTTTACCTTATAAGGCAGCAGATTTAAGTGGCTGTCGCCGCGACAACAGTGATGTAAGAGGCCGGCAAGGTGCGCCCCCCGCTGAGACGCAGGAGGAGCGTCCAGGGAAATGACCGACTGCCCACCTGACCCACATCCACAAGTTAGGAGGAAAAACTCCTCATTATTCTCTGATAGCTGAAGAATAATTGTTCACTTCTTCTGCCATCTTTAGATTACTGTTCAGAGATAATCATTAAACTTCAATACAGTCACTTAGTCTGCAAAAAAGAATGATTATACACACTGATCCACTTTTTAAAACTCTCAAAATCGTATTGTTACCAGACAGCGATTATTATGTATAAGAGACAATTAGCAGAAAATATTATTTAAGAACCGTGAGGAAGGACACAGAATATAAGTTTAAAATTCTAAAGTTTCTGTGTATTTCTGGTGTTAAGAGATGGAAAAATGTAAGCAAACAAAGTCAAAATATCAAGACAGTAACTTTTTATCAGAGCTGAGAAAAATGATGTGGGGTACCCCAAGGCTCAATCCTGGGACTCCTCCCATTTACTATATTACCACTAGCTCAGATTTGAAGTTACCAAACAGCTTCAGGTATTACAGCTGGAAACCAGAGATCAGGCTGAACTCTGACCTGAACCTTCAGAGCCACATAAAGACGGTTGCAAAGTCGGCCTTCTATCAGCTGATCAACATTTCCAGGATTAGAGGACTAATGTCCCAGAAAGATCTAGAGAAACTCGTCTATGTGTTCATCTTTAGTCACACCAATTAAAAAATTAATCAGATGCAGAACGCTGCTGCTCGCGTTCTCACTAAAACCAGGAAACCACGGCTCCTCTAATCTGGAATAAACTTCCAGAAACTGCAAAACTGCTGAAACACAGTTCCTTACAAAAGGCTAAAAATCCACTGGTCTAGAGATGCCATTAGACTAAAATTACAATTTTTCCAGTTATTAATCGCATTCCAATATTTTTAGGTTTATGTTTGTTGTTTTTACGTTTCCCTCATGTGAAGCACCTTTCCTGCTGAAATGTTTAATGTAATAAACTTGACTTACTTTAACTATATTTTCTGTAAAATCACAAATCATGGAGCACAAACACCAAAAAAAACCACCAAACTGGAGTTTAGTTTAAATATAGTTCAGGATTTGAAGCTGAAGTGTCTCTAACCCAACACCGGCTGTTAGCTTGAATTCAGGCTTTCATTTCTGTAAAACAAAGCAGAGCGCCACTTTTAGCTCCCCCTCCTTCCTGCTCCCCAGAAAGGAAAGCAGGAATGAACATGGCAACCTCAACATTTTTGTGACTCTGTGGTTGTTGCATCAGCTGTTTCTTCTTCTCCTTCAGCAGCGCTAAAAGTCAGACGATGAGTGTTGACTTTTTGGCAGTGGCTGCGTGTAAAGTCTCTCCTTTACTTTAACTGTAAATAAAACAGTAAAAACTGAATATTTATGCAAATTGAAGATGTTTACAGATGGATAAAGCTGCGATTGCATTCCAAGTTGCAGAAATAAGGTTTTAGTCGGGGTTCTGTGAGGCCTCCAGAACGAGGAACAGCATGTTTGCGCCTCTGAGTTTCCGCTTGTTGACGACCCATGCAATAACATCCACCCCCCCGCTACCAAAGTTCAGCTTGGTCACACATTCCACAGCGCAGCCGGGCCTTTATGGTTTTATGATTCACAGACTTCAGCCAGCAGAGTGAGTGAAACGGATTCAAAGGCAAATCAGCATGCAAAGCAGCCATCATTCAACAGCAGGCAGGACGGCTAACGGAGTTTAAATTAAAACAGCTGCATGACTTCAAGTTCATTTTCTACATTACTGCATGTGGGGCCAAAACGATTAATTGTTGTTGAAATAATCAACTAATGTAAGTTGATTAATCGTTAACTGGAGTATACATAATCAAAGCACGCCAAGCTCAGGGCAGAAATCAAGCCAAAACTGTGCAGATTTCTACATTTAAAGTAAAAAAAAACCTTTTCTTGTAAACCTGTAATATATTCAACCCAGAACTCCTCAAGTGGCAGTTTTAGCTTCACCTGTTTCAAATTCTATATCAATTAGTCAGATTAATCGTGATTAATCGATTACTGGAATAACTGTCAACTAATTTAGTAATCGATTAATCGCTAATTTGGAGTATGCAGACCTAAAGACTTTTTGCTGAAAGAACACAGTCAGAGGTGTAATTAACCCAAAACTGCACAAAATACATAAATTTTGCATCCAAGATTAAAATCTGTAAATGTTCTACTCAAAGCTCCTCAGTTTTTTAGTTTCATCTGGTTCAAATTCCATAAAAAAAAAAACTCTTTTAAAGCATCCTTTTCTTCCAATTATTAGTTAGTCCAAAAATTTTAAGAAAAAAACTGACCAGATGAAATGTCAGAAGCATTTAGTTGCAAATGTATCCTTTGCTTCAAATAAGCAAGAGTTCACTAAAGAAATGCTGCAATAAAATGTTTATTTTCTTACTTAGATGAATTGCATTTATTTACTTGCAACTTTAATGCATTTCTAACAGTGAGCAAACAAAGAAATCTACAAGGATGTGCAAGTTTTCTATCCAATAAATCATCTGAATACCCAATTAATCGTCGTAGTAATTGATTAATCAATAACTAAAGTCAACCTTTGAATGACCAACATCACATCTGTAACCTTCCTATGAACTGTCATTGATCATGTTTGCTATGCGTCTGACCAATCAGATCGTGTTTTATTCCTGGGCAGTTTGGGAGCAGAGCCATCCAACCACATCAGCCTAAAACTTTATGTTAATGTAACTCAGAGAACCTCGTATTCCAGATAATCACAGATTGAACTGGTAAAAACCCACATTTCCCCTCAGAAGCCCTGATGGCTGCAGCTGTGGGAGGATCCATATTATCTCTTTAAAAGAAGCCTGATATCAAGAAAACCACCACTGCAATCTGGATTTATGTGTTATTTGATGGATCCAGCCCTAAAAACAAAACAAAACAAAAAACTCTGACTTTCAATCATCTTAAAAAAAAGGCACCAAACTCAACGGAGGAACCAGAGTTTTTCTGTTAGTTTTTCTTTAAATGATACATGTTGGTAAGATGCTGAACCAGACTGAAAATGATCGACAAAACAGCAACTTTACATAAAGATGCCTTCAGAAAACGACTAACACTTAAAACTGTATCCTTAGAAATTAAGTTTTATAGAAGTTACACAAAATCTTACCAAGTAGTTTTGATCTAGTTCTGGTACAAATATCTTTGTATATTTGAAATAAGACAAAACTAACTTACAAGTAACTTTTCAGCAATTATTTCCGATATAACATTAAAAAAACGACTTGCTACAAGAAACAATCCTCGTTTAATCAATATTAAGAAATTATTGACTTAAAACGAGCTCCTACAGAGTTACTATAGGTTTTTTTTTCTTATCATGTGTGCTGAGATGTTTGCATTAGAAACTTTCTTCATAATCTTCTGAGTTTTTGCAGTTGGATGTGGTTTGACCTTTGAACTATTGGACTCATTTTGCAGCTTTTGGAGCCAAGCTGCTGCCTGTGATGAGTAAAAACATAGAGTGCAACTTCCTCTTGCAGCCTCACACCTCGGCTGCTTCCCGCTCTCCAGTACCGTTTCTCAGAACCGAACCGGGTCGTGAGATAACTCGACACCGGCTGCTTCGGCTCTGCGACTCTCTGACTCCTGTGACTGCCGGGAGTTTCACTGAGGAAATCCTCACTCAGCCTTCGGCCACACAGTTGAACGGCAGTGCAGCTTGGGGGTTGTTGCTAAGCAACACAAGACCACGGCGTCTTATTTTTAGGAGGCTTAAAATGCATTTGTAGGTTGAACAAATCGGACTGAGCAGTTTTTGTTCTGCTCAACGTGGTTTGTGAATGCAGCAAAGAAAAACAAAATAATTTTTGAAGGTGTTGATAAAGTGAAGCCGGCGCGGGGTTGTGAGTGTCGCCGTGCGTTTACTACAGCGTGGTGAGTCAGAGGAGCTGTCTCTGCTAACAACAGCCGGGTAATCCCTGCAGGCTCGCTTTGATTGGATCAGACGGGATCGTGAGGGCACAGGACTTCCCTGACCCACATGAGGATCGGTGCAGCTGCAGGAAAAGCTGCAGCTTTGTGACAGTTTATCCAGCAAACAATGGCTGCACTTCTTGCCTTTTGTTCCCATGTTGACATTTAAAATACAAAACCAACCAGGCATTAAAGTTCTGCATATACATTCGGCTTTAAGCACCGTAAACAATTACCACCTTTGCAAATTCCCAAAACTGCTCAACAATAGCAGTTTTTAGCTAGGACAGAATCGATTAATTGTGATTAATCGATTGCTCGAATAATTGTCAACTAATGTTCTGTTCTGGGGACGACTGTGGGACCTCTGGAGATGATGGTCCAAGGGAGGATTCTTCATAAAATCTATAAAATTATGGACAACTCTGACCATCCTCTTCATGAGACTATGGGGAAAACAGTGTCTTCAGTCAGAGGCTTCTTCAGGTTCACAGTAATACAGACTGCTACAAGAGCAGTTTTCTGCCAACAGCCATCACTACCCACAGTAACTGATGACTGAATTAATATGAGTTACAACATTTAATTTCTCTTTGAAATCAAAAGTATCTTTGAATTTGATTAATCGTTGAGTATACAGATGTTTTTTATAAAATGATTATTTCCAATAAATAATATGTCATTGCATTTCAAGCATGTTAAAAATGTTAATTTCCTGATTTAAAAAAAAAAGAATTGTTTATTTGCATCTTTTAATATTGTATAATAAAAGGTTTAAGCTGTTAAAAGAAAAAGCTGCCGAATGTGCCATGTTTTATATGATTAATTGTCAGAACAATTGATTACTAAGCTCTGTTTTTGGCTCTTCTACAGATACTGAAACATTAAAAACCATCTGTGTTTGTATTAATAAAGCAGCAGGAACTCTCTGCTCTTTGATTCAGGATCCAGTGAGGTTTCCCCATCTGGTCCATTAACACCCGGAGTGACACACAAAGTGATCCGTCGGCGTTTCGGTCCCGACTTGGAGGACTCGCCCCACCGTTTGCTGCTGCTGTGGCAGCTTTATTTAAGGGCAGGAGAGGAGCTGAAAAACCACAGAAACCTCTGAGCCTTCATTCCCCTTTCTGCCACGACTCCCAGGACGCCGACACGACCGATCCACCCGATCGTCGCCCTTTATTCACCCTGACTCTCCCTGATTCACAAAAGTGGTAAATTGCTTTAAAAAACCCCCCTAAGCTTTAAAAGCCTTAAATCGATATTAAAACCAAGATATTTCTGTAGTCTGGATCTGAGTTGTTCTGATCCAGAAAAGAACCAGAACCTGATCTAGATGTGACTCTCCTAATCTTGAAGGACTTCTGGAATTTTATTTTTAAATCACAAACATCTGTCTCTATAATCTCTATAAACTTCTGAGATTTTCTTCTCTTACAAATTTAATCTTAAATTTGCTCATTTATGCCTTTATAATCATTAAAAAATTATAGTTTTCTTGCACATTTTCAACTTTCTAGCATCCGAATTTTCAAGCTTTTCTTGCAAAGATGTGAAATTAATGTTTAATCTACTCATTTCTCCATAATGACCCTAATCCTAACCTACAGGGAGATATTATCATGCATGGGGGGTAAAGCTTTGTCTGCCTGCATGCATAATGTAAACAAACCGACATTTAAAGGCTGCATCATGATAACACTGTCTTCCTTTGTTTATCCAGAACAATAATGTTCATGAATGTTTGGAAATGTTGAGCTGCTGCTTCATTTAAGGGGCTTCACTGCATGTTTATGGATTTCTGGAGGAGCCTGAGGGTTTTATTCCTCTGTGAAACAGAAACGAAGAGCTGAACGTCTGAGTGTTTCCCCAGAGGAAGCAGAGCAGACAGAAACCGACCCGTCCCACCAGATGATTCCTGAAAACAACCGAAGGCAGAACCAGAGAACCTGGTTCCCGTTTCTTTAACTGAGCGAATCGAGGGACAATCTGATGAGCTCTGAGGAACCTGACGGCTGGGAACGGCCGCTAAATATTTAACGCCGCTCCTCTGTGGCCTGAAACCAACACGAGCTCCACCGACGCCCAGCGGGCGGTTCTGAAGGGAACGGGCCTCGGTCGGGACTCAAATCCTGCAGGACAATCCGGCTGTGGTGTCAGCGCAGATGAATACGGCAGCGGCGTTCATCCACGCTTCATAAAACGATAAATGTTCTCATGTTTGTGCATCTTCGCTCCGTTTCCAACCTGCTAAATGATTCAGGAGGAGAAATCAGAGACGGAGCCTGAATCAGGTCCGTTTGCTCCAGAACCGGCCGCCGTGGCGCTCCGATCAGTCGGTCGGGTGATTCCCCAGATGGGTTCGGCTCAAAACACACAACAAGTTATCAATAACCGATCGCTTAACGATTAATCGGATAACTAAAACGTCACATTCTGCAGATCTTTCGAGTCTTTTTGTGCAAGAAATACATTAAAAACGTAAAGAAACAATTTCCTTTTATTAAGCAACAGAAAAATTTATTTATTGAATAAAATGCAATAATACAGCATTCATTTAGTCAACATCTTATTTGCAACTAAGGATGAATCTGCAGTTAAAAACGCTTCAATCGACAACAAAACTGAGCTCTTTGATTTAACAGTGCAGCGCTGATCTACTAATAGAAAGTGATTAACCGATTAATAATTGGATGAAAGAGTTCTGTAATACTTGTTTTTATATTTGTTTTTACAGAATTTAAACTGGTGAAGCTATTTTTTGTACAGTTTGGCTTAATTACATCTCTGTCTATGTTGTTCTTTCAGCGATGGTCCTATTTTTGAGTCTGTATTCTCAAGTTAACGATTAATCAGTTACTAAATTAGTTGACGATTATCTCAATAATCGATTATTCACAATTAATCATTTGAGCGCTGGCTAAGTTATCAGTTTTCACCCAAAGACTGGGCACCTGTCTGCAAGGATAAAAAGGGTACAGATGATGAATGAATGGAATAATATTTGGTTTAAATAATAATACAGTCAAATGGCCTCTTGATGACAACTAAATGCATTTATATTTGTTGTAGATCATAATGTGTATCACTTTTTTAGACTCCAAATGATAAACATTTTGAAATCCATGTCAGAAAAGTTCCTGAATTTAGACTAAAACTGACCAAGAAGTGTTGGAAACCTCCAGTTTCTCAGCAGAGAGAAGACAGAAACCCTGACAATAAGTTGCCGGTTTGATTATTAATAATATCCCAGCTCAGAGGTTTGGTCAGCTGAACCGCGGCTCCACAGCAGAAGAGGCCGTTTCACCAACACGCCCTGAATGGAGAAGAACCCGTCTAGGTGTGGCCGTATGAGCAGAAAACCATCCGACTCAGTCTGAGCTGCAGAACAGCAACGTTACTCCAGAAACCAACTACCTCAAATCATTTCTGCTTTACTTTGACTAAAAACACAGAAATGAGGAAAAATTATCTCCGTTTCAAGCAGGTTATTCTGGGTCGGCCGTTAAACATCACACCTCAGATGTTTTGCTTCGCGCCGCTGGCGTTCCAGCAGCGGGATGTTTGGCGAGCGCCGAGTGACGAAGCTAACCGCTGGGAGAGAGGCAACAGGAGGAAGAGAAGAAGACGGACAGAGAACAGGCCCGTCCGGTTTGGTGCTTCATCTCGTTACTGTCGGGATAATTACTGCTTTAGACCGAGTAATGACACAGATTATTACAACTAAACATCACCATTACAACTCACATAATGGAGTCAGACTGGCTGGACTGAACATCAACAATCAGCTGGTTTTTCTTCATGATCAAACGTTTCACCAACTGTAACACGACTGAGACAAAAAGACTCCTGTCTTGTGTTGTTTGTCCTCCTGATAGCAGGTTTGGTCTGATTTGGGACAAAATTTGAAATATTTGCTCCATCTCCAGCTTCTCTTTCTCTCTGCTCTGAATCAAACCAATCAAACCCTTTGAGCAACCTGTTCCCCTCCTGGCCTGTGGGGGCGCTGCACCTAGAACCACTGAAGGAAACGACACTAAAACCTCTGAAGACACTAAGAGCAACTTCCTTCTTCACAACATGGAAACAAAATGGAGGCGTCAGATTTTACTAATTGAAGGATTTCTCTTTAGTCTTTGGCTTTAGTCAAGTCGCCATTTCTCCCGTTATCGCTAAGCTAACGCGTTTGTTTTGGTTGTATTTACCCAGAATGCCCTGCAATGTAGGGGATTCTGGGTAAATACAAGCACTTCCTGCTTTTGGAACGGTCTCTGGTCCGCTTGGTGTTCACATTCCAACCGAACCAGAGTTCACTGAAACCACTGAAAACCAGACCAAGGTTTGTAGGTGAAAGCAGTTAGCTTAGCATTCGCTCCTCAAATGAACTGGACTTTGACTAGGCAAACAGTCTGGAGTCAGATTAAAGCGGATCAAACAGGACTGGAGGGAGTTATAGTATAATATTAATGAAAAAGTTGTAGTTCACCAGCAGATTATTTCACTTATAACAAAACATGTTAGAGAAGAACTTGTACTTTTTTTTAATCTATATTAAGGAATTATTTACTTAAAACAAGCTGTTGCATGTTGCTGAAAAGTAATAAATTTGCACTAAAATCTAGATTAAAATACTTGGTAAGATTTTGTGTTTTTGCAGTAAATTCCTACAGTAAAGACCCAGAAGTCGCCTGTTAGCTGAGAATAAAAAGATTAACAGCAGAAGTGGAAAGTGAAGTCGTTGCAGCAACATAAATTCATTAAAGCCTCATATAATCAGCGCTCTGATCTCCGTCTGCTTCGTCTCTCTGGACTGAAACCTGCAGCTCAGACCCGACTAAATGATCCGCTCGCTTCGTTTCTGCTCCAGAAAGCTGCACCTGCTGGCGTCAATAAAAGGCTTTTTTAAAAACATGCAGCCTGATCGCGCCGAACAGGCCGACCTCATGCTAAAACCGAATCCGTCTCACACTTTCAGTCGATGTTGGCAGATTAAAATATCATTAAAATATTAATGCATGTAGTCGTAGATCAGTTTTTCACACTGCTGCGTCTGTTTTTAGCTTCTTGTTTGAACAAGCAGATATGCATGAAAACAAAAGCTGCATTCAAAATATTTCACTGAGCGTTTGCAGACAACAAACTGCTTCTCATTTCTGGAAAAGTGAAGTTTACAAAGCATTTTGGTGATTTAAATATAAATAGATGTTAAAACTGAGAAAGAAGTTAAACACAATGCTGGAGTTTGTTTTGCAGCGACTCTTCCCCCTCAACTTCTCGCCTGCTGATTTCAACAATGAGGTTTTTTCGGACATTTAGTTCTGCAATTCTGAGCTAAAACCCAAATCACACAAACGGTGCATAAATACATCCTCTCACGTCGAAGCAGCACCTTACAAACCGCCCTCACAGGGTGCTGAGCAATGTGTTAGGAGTGTGGGAAGGTCTATGTATATGCTCTGAGGTGAGACACCAAGCAGAGGTTTGGTGCTGAGCTCTGCTGCTCTCAGCCAGCTGCAGGACGGCAGCGGCGCTACGAACAGCCAATTCCAAAAATAAAGAGCCCTGCAGAGATGAGAGGCTCAGAATAGAGGCTGCAGATAGAATCGCCGAGCGCTTTCTGCAGCCATGGAGACGGACGAGAGATGCTGAGCCATCTCCACAGACGAGATGCATCACTACGCTGTAAAATACCGAGGCTAGAAATCACAGTGCTGCTGCTGCAGCAGGAACGGCTGTTAGTGTGAAACATCTGTTGATAATCTAGTAAAAAAGGATTTATTTACCACAGACTGCAGCACAAAAACAGGATGTGGATCAGAAGCATTTCATTAGATACAACCAACGACTAGTTGACTAACAGATTAATCTGCTATTCTGACGATTAATCAATAAATACAGACTATCATGGCAATTAGTGTATCAAATATTTTGACAATCAAAACATCTATTATCTATTTTGTCAAATGATTAATCTATTGACTGACGATTAATCAGTAAATGTATCAACTACTCTGCCGATCAGTCAATTAATCACATTTTTTAAATTGGTGGATTCTGCAGATGTTTCACTTGGACTCTTAAGCCTTTCTGTACAATATGAGCACAAAAATAAAAATGCAAACAATTCTGTTTATTTCTTTAGCATCTGGTTCTGTTCTTGACGATATCACTGCATTGTAGGTCTGATCTGTTGATTGTTTTGGATTAACTGATAATTGATAGAAAACGGTGCTTCAGAACAGGTTTTATTTTATTTACAGAAATTGAACCAAACGAAACTGAAGTTGCAACTTGAGTTCTAAGTAAAACATATCTACAAGATTTTTTTGTATCTTACAGGCAAAATGTTTATTTTTTATAAAGTTTCGGTTTTATTTCTACTCTGAATATGTTGTTCTTTTAGCAAATTTTCTTTTCAGTCTATTTTCCAGTTAATGATTCATCAGTCACTAAATCGGTTGATTAATCGTTTCATCATGATTAATTGTTCCAGCCAATGGTACAAGATCCTCAGTTTATTTCTCTGCATTAAAATACGAAAGCTGCACACCTGGTTTCACTTTAAACCCAATCAAGCCTCCTCCTCTGCTGACACGCCCAACCAAACATCCGTCTGTGTCGCTGCTTTCCAACAAAGCCCAAACTCTTCCCCAGGATTCAAGCAGGACGTGTCGACCAGAACAAGTTCGACATACTTTACGCACCCAGAAACTGACTGTGCACTGCATGAACAAAAAAAGGAAATAAAACCGAAGTGGAAGCTAACGGCATCAGCAGGCCGCTGGCTGCCGACCAGCAGGAAATTCTTGGTCGGTAGGAAATGCCGCTCGCTAATCCTGAGTGAACGATCAGATCGGCAGCTGATGCTCTGCAAACAGAGCTCTGAGTTCTGCAGATTTTACGGGACCCAAACCCAATCTGAGCTCTACTAGCCATTCTCCTGCTGCCGTGCAGAACCAGGCCACCCCACCCCCAGTTTCAGCCCGGACCCCCCCCCGCCGCCTCCGGCCCTGCAGCCCACCAAAGGAATGTTTCCTCTGAGCGAAGCCAGGGGCAGAACAGACGCACAAAAGCAGGGGGAGCGGAGCGACATTCCTGCCTCCGTCGGCCCGGACCGGGGCGTTGCTCGGGCCAGCAGAACCCGGATCGGTCCGGAGGGCTTTCCCACAGCTGACCTGGAACCCGGCGCCTCCAGCAGGGCAGATGTTTCTGCAGGGAGCCTTCGCAAACGCCCCACAGGAAAAAGGAAAACGATGTTTTACTGAAAAGCTGCTTGTAAACGAGAAGCAGGAGAAACTTACTGGGATTATTAATTCCAGTAACAAACACTCAGGAACTCAAAAACTGAACCAAACGTCTCTTCTATAGCTCATCATAACCGTCATACTGTTGCTGAATATTCAGAAAATCGCATCCAATTCTGCTGACTCCATTTTTACCATTTTCTAAAAGATTTAGCAACTAAACAGCAAAACATAAACAGATGCAGAGAAAATAACTTGGTTACAGGTCACATTACAAAAACAAAATCTGACCAAGTGGTTTTGTCCAGTTTCCTGTGAAAATATTTTAATACACTTAAAATATGAAAACTAACTTATAATAACTTTCCAGCAAGACAGAGGAGTTTGTTTTAGTCAATAATTCCTTAATGTTGATGACAAAGTTCTTGCTATACTGGCAGATTATTTCACTTATTAATGAGTTAATTTGGCACTTTAAAACTATTTACGGTAAGAATAATCGACTTAAATCAGGCTGTGACATCTTGATGAAAAGTTTGTTAGTTTTGTCTTATTTTAGGTATAAAACTATATTTGCAGTAGAAACTAAACCAAAATACTTGGTAAAATTTGGTGCTTTTGAAGTAAAAGTCTTTGCAATTGAAATATTGTGACTGAAATCAAGCAGGAAAAACGTTGAAACATGAATTTAACAGTTTTACTTCCTCTAACATTTAGAGAAGAAGCTGAACCTTATGTTCCCAGCCTGTTGCTTAATGCACAGAAAGTAGATCTGGAGGTGTGTGAACATGCAGTCGCTTCTGTTGATCCATGCAGTTAAAGATGATCCATGCAGCTGCTGCAGACATGCGTCGCTGCTTCACCTTCAGGATTACACAGCAAAGGTGTGCAGCTCACACTTTACAAGTGTTCTCCTCTTTCTACCACGCCCAATCTGTTGCATCTTTGCTCACTATTAATTCGCATGGAGGCGACCTCACCGGGCCGCATGCGCCTGCTGCAGCGGGCGGCGCTGTGAGGAACGGCCGGGTCCGTTTGGAAGCGCCGCTCGTCTCGAGCCAAATGGGGAAAGCTTGCCACAGTGGGTGGCAAAAAGAACAAACAAACATTGTGTCTCGCTGCCCACCTCGCAAACAATGCATCAAAAATGAGAGCGTGGAGCGCGGCGCAGCAGAGAGGAGGGGGAGGCAGGAAGCTGCTTCAGCAAACAGGATGGAGCCACTCGCCTTTCCAGAGCTCCCAGTTACGGCTGGAGAACCTGAAGTTTGGGATCCTGGAGCTCCAAAACTCTGGAGCTCCATGAAATATGAAGCACTGGCGTTGGAACCAACGCTTTATTAATATTATGGAATTATTTACCAAAACAAACTCCGGTATGTTGCTGAAAAGTTACTTGCAAGTTAGTTTTGTCTCATTTCAAATTTACTCACATATTTGCACAAGAAATTAGACATTTGCACAAATAGCCTCATTTTTAATAAAATTCAGCGTGTTTTGCAGCAGGAGGCGTAGATGATGGACCCGGTAGAGCGGCCCTCTGACCCCGCTGGACCAGAAACGACTCAAGGCGATCAGAAAGTACAAGTTAACATTTAGAAACATTTCTATCTCCCAGCGTTGGTAACAAATGTTTAAAAACCGCAAACAGAGGTCAGAACATTGTTAGCTTATCTCTTCTCTCACTGCAGATGATAATCTGTCACTTTTTAATTCATTCACAGACGGTGGAGTCAGATTTAAAGACATTCTTTGAGATAACATAGTAACGGTTGGATTATTTTCTGCAGATTTTCAAAAACTTTCCTGCAAATTCCTTTTTTTTTTTGCAGGAGACCTTGAATAATGTTTTATTCAAGATCATTTTTGGGAAATCGGCACCTCATTCAGCTGGGTTTCTGTGTCTCTCTCCTGATGAGCAGACTATGAGACACAGACAGTTCACACTTTACTGAGACATTTTGCACTGACTGGTCGTGATTTAGTCGCCTAAAACACTCAGGATTGGCCAGACGGAGGAAAACACTGAAACAAGGGAGAAAATAATCCAGACGGACAATTTTCTCCCGTTTCACAGTGAAAGTTTATCAAATTACAGTAAAGCTGAAACAATTAATTGTTTCAATCATGATTAATCGATTATTGAAATAATCACCAGCTAATTTAGTAATCGATTAATCATTAACTGGAGTATACAGACTCAAAAACAGAGCTGCAATTAGGTTTGTAAATGTTCTAAAAATTAATTTACTAAGCATGTTCTGCTTTCCAATTATTAATCGATTAATCAAAAAGATAAACACTTTACTGATGTGAAGTCTAGCAGAAAAGACTGAGCTTTTCACATGTTGATGACAGAAGGATTTTTTTAACTGCATTGTTTGCTAGAAATGCTAAAATGTTTAAGGAATACTGCATTTGCATTTTAGGCAAAAAAAAGTTTCTCATTTAAAAATTATTTTATTTTGTTAATTTGCTTTTTTTTATGCATTTCTAGTTTCTAAAAAAAAGTTTTAAATTAAAAATCTGCAGAATGTGCCACTTTTTCTGTCCGATTAATCATCAGAATAAACGATTAATCGATTACTAAAATAATGGTTACTTGCAGCTCTGAATTATTAGGACATTTTTTAACTGGAGCTGTAATTCGGGCCTCCTTCATGGGAATCACTCGGAGCCCAACCGTCAGAATCAGGACCGGCGTGCGGAAAACCCGGCGGTGGCATCGCACCGTAATACGACATGTTTCAGCTTGTGGCGGCTCTTCGAGCAGCGATGGCAGAGGAGAGGAGCAAAAAAAACCAAAAACAGCTTAATGACATGTTTGTCAGGAGGGGGAGCTTCGCCTGTAATAAAGTGCAGCTAAGTGGACCCGGCTGGGCTCGGTTCTGCAGCTCCAGGCTGCTGGGAAACGTTGCTCAGGGAAACCTGGAAGTTGACAACTTGAGTTTGACCTTTTTGTGCAGGAAACAAAAAAATGTTCCCACACTCATGTTCACCTTGTTTCTCAGTATTCACACACTCTTCCCACAGTCAAATTCAAGAACTTTATTTCAAGGGAAGATTTCAAACTTTTCCAGCAAGACGATCAATAAGTCACTGAGCCGTTAGGAATAGTAAATATTATTCACATTCAAACAGTCCAAACAAATTATGTTAAGGTAAATTACCTTCCTGCTCAAATTAAATCCTAAAACTCAATATGCAGAGAAAGTTGCAAAATAAAACTAACATGATCATGTTTTCTGGATTTTAGCAAATAGAAATAATTTAGTTGATTCTAATTTTCTTTAAAATCTCATTAAACTTTTAAAGAAAAGTTTAATGAGATTTGACTTCAGACAGCAAGAAAGAAGAGCATGCTTGTCTTTTTATTTGATGTATGAAAATATCTGGTTTCAACTGTAAATATTTTACTAATTTAAGCCTTTATTAAAACATTAGATTGCACTTTACTATAAAGCTATGCAGTCTGAACATCAAGCACCTTCCAAACCTTGAAAACACCTGATGGAAATTCAAGCACCTGTATGAACCCTGAGACTTTCCCTCCTTTTCCCCGAGCGTTAAACCCTGCGAGGAATTTGCTCTCTTGGTTTGAACCGCAAGCCTCGCTCTGTTAATCATTTCTACGGTGAGTTTTTCCTTCCCGAGGACTAAATGAGTCTGTGCACAAACAACACCCACCCAGTCCAGCACAGGACGGGAATGTGTGGCAGCTAAAGTAAAAAAAAAAAAAAAAAAAAAAAACACATGAAGATGCTTGGCATGCTGTCACACCACCAAACAGGCATGCAGCCTATTTAAACAATGCATTGGGAACACTCCCTTCTGAACAGTAGAGTAAAAAAAAGTTTTAATCAGTTTACGGTATGAGAACACGGAGGGGAAACCAGCTCAGATATGGCTCAATGTTCCTTCATTCTTCTCTCGTTGGAATGAAATGAGCAGTGAAACCAGAAGTCGCCAAGTCAGAAAACACGACTTTACGCCCAGCAGCCACAGCAGCTCTGCTTCAGATGGAAAACATTTCAGCCCAGTTTTAGATCCCAAAGTCTCCAAACCGAGGCGACCAAATCCCAGCAGCTTTACAGGTATTCTGGTATTCTCAATGGAGGGCTGTTTCACACCTTGTTCAAGAACGTGGGCCGATTAAATCCACCCCAAGTCGAAATCAGACAACCGCCCAACCCACTGGCTGCAGGACAATATGCTCGTTAAAAAGTCATTAAACTCAGTTTGTGAGCTGTGAAACTTTTCATTCTGTTCTGACTCAATCGTCTGGAATCGTCCAGTCAATGCTTTAAGTTTTGTGGGTTTGGTACTGGAACTGATCCACAATGGTCCAGATTACCAACAAATATTCAAATAGGGATGCAACTAACAATTTTAATAGTAACAGATTATTCTACTGATTATTTTGACAACTGACTGAAATAATTGGCACAATATTAGAAATGCATTAAAAGATCCAAATAAACCAATAATTTAATTTCTTTTTAGTAAAATAAGCATTTTATTGGCAAAACCGTAGCATTTCTTTAGAGAACACTTGATTATTTGTATCAAAGGATGAATCTGCAGCTAAAAATATACTATAAATAATAATTGAACAGCAAAAGGAAACTTTTTTACATAATTTGGACCAAGTGAAAACTAAAGGAGTTACAGGTTGACAGACAAATGTTTCTTTTTTTAATCTTATATGAAAAATGTATAATTTTTGTGCAGTTTTTGTTGCTTACTTTCTGCTGTGTGTCATTCTTTCAGTAAAAGGCCTTTTTAGAGTCTGGTTGGTCGGTCTATGATTAACTCAATCGTTTGAATCATTCTTGAATGTCTCAGATTTAAAAAAATGTTTGTTGTACACAATCTAAATGGGTCTAACATTGAGCACTTTTTGAAGCTTTAGCAATCAAAAGTTTTACGGATCAAAACTACGATTAAAATAAAATCTACCATGAGTTGAAGCAGTGGTATGAAGCCAATTAAACGTTTAAAAACTGAGATTTACGTTTCATACAGAGAATAAAACTTACATTTTTGGGTCTAAAATGGTCCAGATTGGTTTTACCAGATTAAAGTAATTCAGAATGAGAACTATAACTGATTTAAAGTGGTGAATTGGTCCATTTGGCGGGTTCGGCTTGATTCCACCAGCTGGTATCTGTCGGATCCTCCAGAAACTCGACGACCAGCAGAACCAGGCTGGAGCCAACAGAACCGGCCGCCTTCCACACAAACCCCGCCTGATGTGCCATCATCAGGCCGAACAGCTCCGCACAATCTCAGCTTCGGTTTCTACCAACAATCCGGGTTCGTTTCCGCTCAGAGAGACGCAAAAACACCAGCAACGAAGATGGAAATTGGGTTTTCTAAAAGAGTGAAAGCTGGTTTAAACCTCACAGAACCAGGCTTTCACCGAGGCCCGTGTTCGGTCCCCACACGTCCATTTTCTTTCGGCTGGGCCTTACCTTCCGCTGCTGCTTCTCCCAGGCCGGGTCCAGCAGCAGGTCCCGGTCCCAGTCGTTCTCCTGCTCCATGTAGGTCTGCGGCCCGCCGGCAGATTGGTTGTTAGCGGCGTGATAATCTACCATGTCAGCACAGGAAACCTCAGCGCGCCGCGGAGACACTGTCACAGGTTCGAAAAATAAAAAACAAAACCCGGCGAAGGGGGAAGAGAAAAAGCCAAAATCTAAGAGGTGAGGACGGGGAGGGATAACCGAGGAAACGGTCCGTGTTCGTCCAGCCGAGAGAGGCTCTTTAACGTGATCAGTCTCCGGTGTGTGCAGTCAGAAGATCCCGCTGCTGCCGAGAAGAAAAGCTCTCAGTGAAACGGTGTGGCTGCTGGGAGGAGGAGGAGGAGGAACCGGCCGCTCCTTCTGCCTCTGCGTGCTCCGCCATTACGGTTGGAGCACTTCCGGTTATGCTTTTCAAAGTAAAGCTCGACCAGCCGCCACCGAAATCACTAAAGAAGAGTCCCTTTGGAAACAGAGAAAGAACTGGTTTAGAGCAGCAATGTCCAAATTGCGGCTCGGGGGCCATCTGTGGCTCTCTGGAGGATTTTGTGTGGCCCCTAACCTCAATGGAAGCATATGTGATTGGTTTAGATGGGCACTGTAGGGAAATTGTATTCAAACTGAATTACAAAGCAGCTTGACTAATACGTTATCCTGATACTAACAGATATTTCCCAAAGCTCAGTCAGGTTTAAGTCCAGAATATGGAACAACTGGCATTTCAAAGAAAAATAAATCTGTGACTTATATTTGTGATTTTTGTATTTTCTTTTTATATTACTTATTCATATTTAAATACATTTTCTTATTTAGGCCTTCTTGTGCCTTTAGTAAAGGTAATAATGATGATATTGACACACATTTTTAATATTTTCCAAAAATAAATTGATAATTTTATCATTTGCAATACAATATTAGAAAAACATTAAACCATGCAAATGAAGAAATATTTTTTTTAATAAACATTTTAATGTCTGTCGTAATAGTGTACAGTTGATTATTTTTAGAAAAGAATGCTTTTCTAAAAAACATTTCAAAAAGCTAGGGCTGGACGGATTGATCCAAAAGATTGATAATATCAATAGCAAGTCAGCAATATTGGATCAATACATTGGTTTTAAAAACCAATTATCAAAACACTTCATCAGTTGTAAACATATCTCACTGTGTACCAGTGACGTGAGGTCAGGGGAGGAATGGAAAAATAATATATGATCAAATCATTTATATTGCTTCACCTTGTGGTTCTATAAAGTACCTATTTTTCATTCTGATTATTTTTCTTCAAAATCGCTGAATTTTTGCATTTTCCCATTCAAATGTTCAGAAGAGAAGCCGGTGAGGCAGCAGTGAGCTGAGCCGGCTATTACTTTACTACCCTGGGGTCCTAAGAAGCTGCTTAGTTTGCTTATGCCTTGGGCCGGCCCTGGCAGCAATATATTTATAGTTTTCTCCTCGTACCACAGCAGTCACTTATTAATAATCGCAAAATAAACATTAAGCCTAAAACCATACCACTGCAACAGACTGAATGTTCTGCTCTTTGTATGGGAAATATTTGAGTGGGTTTTTTGGGGGGGTTTTTTGTGGCGTTGTTGTCAGTTGCTATGGCAACGAGTCTACGTAGCTGAGCTAATACAGAGAGAGAAAGAAGTGGTTTTGAGTTGTACTTTAACGGTTTTTCCCTTTGCTGTGGAGCACAGCACCAAATTAATAATATCTACATGTCCAAGTTTGATTGAGTTAACGGAAATATTCTAAGGCGGCAGTGCGGCTCAGCATCACGTAAAAAAATAGTCTTTTTGTCCTGCAGGTTTGTCCGCATGCGTGAATTTTCCTCATGTAAACAATAACATGCAGGGGTCTATATTTGTAAATATGATTATGATTAAGTCGGTGTCTCACCAGCTATGAACCTCACCGCACGTCACTGCTGTGAACTAACATTCTTACTTTAGAAAGTTTGTTACATTTTTTGGAAATTCGTCCAAGTCCAAAGCTTTTATTTTGAAGGAACCTTCACATATTTTCTGTTGGTTTTATCTGTTAGCTTGACAGACCCGTACTTGCCTGGAACTAATATGGACCGGTCCAGCTCATGAATATAAATCTAGTGTTTCAACGTGACTTGCTCAACCAATAAAGTGTGAAATTTAAAAACAAGGTCACAAACAAAAAATATACACACACATAAAAAATAATAGTAAAAATACGTACTTAATGAAGAAATACAGACTTTGTAATGAAGGAAGATAATTTAGATCAATTATTCATGATTCATGTCACATCATCATTGGAGCATGATAGGCACATAAACTTAAACATGATAGGTAGATTTCAAAATAAAAGTACATCTTATTGGGTTTGAATTTTTCAGTTACAAATTTTCAAATGTAAACTTTGTGAACTTTCATGTTTCATGAATTTAAAGTGTTTTTACAAACGCTCGGTGAACATTTAAATTTAAGTAAAACCAGTTTCTAAATACTAGCCTGGGACGTCGCCTGTAGATGCTAAACTCTTCTGAAACTTTATACAACACAGCTGGAGAGAAAGTCATGTTTTCAAAGTTGGAGGGTTTTTTTTATATTTTTTTTAGCTAAACAGTTATTATTGATTCTACCAATGAAAAATAATAACAAAAATCAAATCCCAACTGTTACCTTTTCACAAGCTAGCATTAGTGCTAGCTAAAAAAAATATGCTTTTTTTAAAATAATTAGTCAAAAAAAACTATTTTTTTTTCCTGTCAGCAGAGGCTAGCCTAGCATGCTAATGGCTAGCAAGCCTCACAGCATTAGTCATTTCCCAACTTGCAGAACATGAATAATTATCTATTATAGGAGTAGTGGCAGGAAAAATGTTGCTCTCATGTTCTTGTTTATTAACATGGTAAAGTGGAATTTGCATCCAATTGTTCAGCTAATTATTGTGGATACTTATATTTAGCGTTACATCTTGATTTGCATTCAGTCAAATACACAGAAAATATTTTCTTTTAACAGAAAAATCTGGTATTGCTCATAAATTTAGCTGGTTGCTGGTTAAGAAATGTTTTATTTCTAATTTAAAAGGTTTTTAGATTTTGATTAGTTGTTTCTGACTTTATTTGCTAAAGCCATAGCATGAAACAGAAAAAATATAACTTTTAGTATGCAGTGTTCTGTTAAGAAATATCGAACCAAACCACAGGTTTCCTGAAGCAAAGTGACCTGGGCTGCAGTTTCATTCATCGCTCCTGCCAGGAGGCGCCTTGCACTGATTGTACAGTGACTCTCCTGCCTGCAGGAGCAACCAGCAGAAGTAGGTCACACTGTCTTGACAGATTAGTGTCACTATAGCTGGTGGGGGATATGCACACTGTAATAGTAACGTAAATCAACAGCTCTGTGATTGGTCAGCTCAGAAATATTCACAGCATGACATCATAACGTTTTCAGTTTCTAAAAGGTTGAATGAACGAGATACTCCCAGATTTAGCTGCTGATGTTTCCACAGCAGGTTATGATGAACTTTGATCCAATAAAACAGTTTTATGTACAGTAACCATATAGTTTTTATGTTTTATGAACACCAAAGGAGATTTTAGATGTTTTATGAACAACCACAAAAGAGATAAAATAATTACAGTTTAAAATACCAGAAAAATAATTGTTAAAAAATTGCTAATGAAAATAAATATATATAATAAATAATCTACAATATTTACAGTTTAAAAAAGAAAAGAAAAATAGTGAATAATAAGATACCTAATAGATGCATAAGAAGATTACTGATAAAAAAAAAACAACTAATGTACACATAAACTAGCTTAAGAAAAAGGAAGCAATAAAACAATAAAAATATTAATAAGAAGATAAATACTTATCAAAAACATTAACAACAATAGAATAGTAAATGAAACACAAGAAATACCTGCAACAATAATTTAATAAATGGAAAGCAAAAACGAATAAAAAGACAAAAGCATAATTAATAAATACTGAAAATAAAGATTAATATAGACATTTTTTTAAGTAAATTTATGAAAGCAAGAAAAGAAAACTTCTCTAGAACTGAGACAAATATCAATATAATATCAGAAGATTTTAGCAGCTCTTAAAAGTTCCTCTCCAACATCTGGACCAAAACAAACAAACTCTTGTGTTTTGGCTCCCCCTGCTGGTCCAGCGTGGACAACAGATAAAACAGTCGCTTTGGTGCATTTCTCTTATTTTCATTTTCGACATTTGCGAAACAGTAAGTGCATTTCTCAAAACAATTTGTACAAATAGCAAAACATACCTACAAAAGCCAATGTCTTGCTCAAAACACTTAATTCATCTCAGGATTCACCTGGGAGCCATTTACCGAAACAGGACAGAAAAATGTTTAGAAATGTGCTGTTCTACTATGGAGAGCCATTTCAGCCAAAATTAATTAAATAAATAAATATGTACTAAAAGATCAAATAAATAAGTGTATAAATGAATATAAATAAGAATAAAGAAGCCAATTATTTATTTAACTTTGGCTGAAATGGCTCTCCATACACAACCAAAGCACAGCAACACACTGGGTCATGAGAAAAACAACATAAACCTGAGTAACATCACTAACAGAGGAACACATTCAGACGCAGATATTCCCCATCTGTAGCCGTATTTTTAAAAATCCTTCCATGTTTTTGGCTGCAATAACGATTAGTGATGAATGTGCTGCGCTTTGTGGGATCTAAATGATCCTGACTGAGATTTGCTTGAAGGAAAACTAGACGGAATCAGTATTTTTTTAGATTTCTATACCAACACAGTGCATGTTGTCAGGAAAGTAATACCCTTCGTTTTGTGGAAGAACAACCACATTTAATAAAAATAATAACTGTTCATATCTGCTTTAGTCGCTGCAGGTTGCTATATATCTAAACCGGTAATATTGTAACAACTCAAATATATTTCCTATAGCATAACTAGAAGTTCATATCTGCAGTTAGCTGTTATCACCACTAGAGGCCAGCAGGTTATGGTGTTAAAGTGTTAAAAATTAATGACTTATTTCTGCAGAGTCGAGACCAGAGCTTCAGCACCTGGTCTGTTACAGTGAACAGGTTTACCCTGTATCATCTCACCTCAGCGCCGGCAGGAGGCTGTGAAGGGTTTCCCCCAGAAGGAGCGTCCTCCCTGGTGGCAGGCTCTGGAGGTCGCTCTGGAGGTCGCTCGGGCTGCTGGGGGGCTCCGACAGCCTTTGGGGTCAAAAAGCTCTTCCGCAGCCCCTGGTCGGTGGGCTCAGGCGGCGGGATGTGGCTCTCCGGTGGAGGCTGAAGGACAGAAGACACGTTTCTGTAAAAGCGAGTGTTTTCTGCACCTCACACACGCAGACACATCTGCTAAAGAAAGGATGCAGCCAAAGAAGCAAGCATGATTAAAAGTTACAAAGAGTTTGACTAGGGAAAGAGTGTGGGTCGCTACAAGACAAAGGAATGAGTGGTTCATTGGTTATCGACAGGTGAAGTGATAACCAATGAAACACCAGCACAGTTAGTGATTAGTGGGTTACAAGCAAAGTATTTACTGGACTCACACTTACTGTCTCATCTCATTGTTTGAATATTTGTGGAACAAAAAGGGAGAAAACAGTCAGCATTATCATTTCTTATCATTTCGCTCAGCAGTCCAGCCAAAGAGAAATGATGCGTCTGTTACTCACACTCCTCCATGGCAGCCTCTCCTTCAGTGCTCTGGCTCACCGGCTCTACGGGACTGAGGAGGAAGAGCTGGTCAGGCTCACAATTCACAATTTTTTGATGAACGGAAACGGCGGGGAAAGTGAAGCTAGCCGACAACTTTAACTAGCCCACGAAACACGACATTTCGCTGTTTTATCCACTATAAACCGCCGCTTTGGTTTAAAATCCACTATAATGCATTAAAGATATTGATATTCGAAACATTTATCCGGCGGGAAACCAAATAGTCCGTAAAATTTAGCTCTTACAGATCCGTATGGTCCCAAGGAAAAAAAAAAAAAAGTTACATTAAACCTGCGTCTTCCTCTAAAAAAAAAAAAAAAAAGATCCGTTTGTTATGTTCGCGACAGACGAAAAATCCGACGATACTTCTAACCGGGTGCCTCAACATTGATTCTCGAAATTGGAACAACCGAGCCATCTGATTGGAGGAGCCCCAGAGGTGAATCCGGGACGCTGATTGGCTGCTAAATTGGAACATTGGAATAAAGGGAACAGAGAGGAGCTGATTTCTTTTTTTGATTGGCTGGCTGAAGATCAGGCTGAAAACCAGCCAATCTCAGACTATTTCCATGTCTTTAAAAAGCAAAATCTGAAGGAAACTGGGTCAACGAAATAAATATCTAACCGTTCAGTTAAAATACACATATTCTGGTTCTGATCGTTTCCGATCAACCCAATAAGTACATTGTAAGGCTCATAGAAACCATGAGTGAAAACAGGGGGTGCAACCTGAGGAGTATATATATGTGTCCGTTACTCATAAATTTTGTCCTGTAGGACATATGCTACGGAGCCCCCTAGGGGACATGGGAAGTTTTTTTCTTTTGCGTTCCCTCGCAAAAACTTTTGCGTTACCTCGGAATACTGCGGCATAATTGAATACTGTAAGCCTTTCTTACGGTGGTACTTTCTGCTTTAATATAAGATTATGTGAGGTTTTTCCATGAATGTTAATATCTCTTTGTGAAATATCTGAAGTTTTATATATTTTCCTTTAGGATAGAAAGGCACCACAAACCTATGATATAAACAGAAACGTTCCGTAAGTAGGAAAGGAATAAAAACACATCTTAATTTGGACTATTTCTGAGTTATTATCGCAGGGTAATTAGTCATCTGACAGTTTTGATTGTGTCTCTGTTGTGTTCATAGTCTGAATGATTTAAAGGGCTTTCAGTGCCGTTCCATCTCAGCCTTAACATACATAAACATGTGTATTTGACTGAATGCAAATCAAGATGTAACGCTAAATAAAAGTATCCACAATAATTAGCTGAACAATTGGATGCAAATTCCACTTTATCATGTTAATAAACAAGAACATGAGAGCAACATTTTTCCTGCCACTTCTACTATAATAGATAATTATTTGTGTTCTGCAAGTTGGGAAAATTACTAATGCTGTGAGGCTTGCTATCCATTAGCATGCTAGGCTAGCTTCTGCTGACAGGAAGAACGGTGATATATTAAATTAAAAGTGTCTCTCAAACTGAGTAAATATTCAACAGTTAACTTCACTGAGCTGTAATTTCCACATTCTGTGCTTCCAATGGTAACTTATTGCACTAAGGTGCTAACAGTAGTTGCACTAATAAGCTAATGCTAGTTTCTTGTATTGCCTAGTTATGAAAGCTAACGTTAGCTTTTTGTAGCAGTTGTGTTGTAGCATAGATGCTAACATCCTGTGGTGTAGTAGCTAATAAGGCTAATTTCTTGTGCTGTTACTTGGGATTGTGGCATAAATGCTAGTGAAGTAGCTAACGATGCTAAATTTTTAAAAATTCAGGTCAGCTTCTATAGCACCAATTCCCATCACATCATCTCAAAGCATTTTACAAAAACAGTCATTTTACTTCAATCCATACATTCCAACTGATGCTAGCTATCAATCATTGCATCAAGCTCAATTAATTATTCAAATCAGTTTAAAACATTAGATAAAAACAACATTTTTATGTCCTTGCCACCTGGAGACAAAGAGGAATTATCTCTGTTCTTGCAAAGTATGCACAGGCCTGCAAAAACTGAGAGAACACCACCAAAATAAATAGTCAAAAAGTTTGTTGAAATATTTAAAAAGCTTGTCAGCAAGGGTTTGATTGCAGTTATGTCAAAAAATACTTCTTTTTGACTAATTATTGTAAAAAAAAAAAAAGTATTTTTTTAGCTAGCGCAAATGCTAGCTTGTATGAGAAAAGGAAACAGTTGGGATTTGATTTTTGTTGTTATTTTTTATTGGTAGAATCAATAATAACTGTTTAGCTAAAAATATAAAAAACCCTCCAACTTTGAAAACATGACTTTCTCTCCAGCTGTGTTGTATAAAGTTTCAGAAGAGTTTAGCATCTACAGGCGACGTCCCAGGCTAGTATTTAGAAACTGGTTTTACTTAAATTTAAATGTTCACCGAGCGTTTGTAAAAACACTTTAAATTTATAAAACATGAAAGTTCACAAAGTTTACATTAGAAAATTTGTAACTGAAAAATTTAAACCCAAGAGCACATAGACAATTTACGTCTTACAAAATAAGATGGACTTTTATTTTGAAATCTACCTATCATGTTTCAGTTTATGTGCCTATCATGCTCCAATGATGAGGTGACATGAATCATGCATAATTGATCTAAATTATCAGGCGATTCAGTAGAAATAAAACCTCTATGTGGTTCTACTGCTGCATAAAAGTACTTCAGGATCATTTGAGTTAAATTCACCTTTTGCCTTGATCTCCTTTAAGTCTTAAGCTTTTTGATTTTTGAATTTGAGTTTAGGACACTACATTAATACATTTAATACTTGTAACAACTCAATTTTTAAAACGTTGGACCATCTGTGTTCTTGTTTTCAGTGTATGGTATGCCTGAAATGCCAAACACTGTGCGTCATGTGTGTCAAACAGTGGGTCAGAGATGTGAATTTTGAGAAACCGAGCTCAGCGTGTGAAGGGTTAAGGCTCAGATACAAACATGGATTTAAATAGCTGACCTAACACCTTCTAAACACAACCGTTATCTTGCTGTTTCCATCCTTTAAAATAACTTCAGTCACCTTTTATTTTCCACCTTCAGCCATGTGACTGGAGGCCACAGTCAAAACGCGCTCAAGACAGGCAGATCTTTACTCAGATAACTCAGAGGCTGTTATCTACCAGAGAGGCCTGCTGCTTTTAATAAAAACTCATCATCATTACAAGACATATTTAGATCGTTCACTGCTTACTGATTACAGCTAAACGTTCATATTTAATTATCCATTCTAGTTGCTGAATAATAAATGCAACAAACCACAGGCCAAAATAAAGTTTCCAGTTGGGTTTATCTGATGTAGACCAGCAGAGTTTCTTCAAGTTTCTGAGTCTTCTTTGACCAGTTATAGTAGATTTAAGACTCTTGTTGCTTCGTTTATAGCTTCTGTTAGACATGCCTGTGAAAGTGAAAGAAAGACCTTTCAGCAGTTAGCATTCGCAGCAATTAGCATTCGCAGCAGCTAGTATTCACTCAAAGCTGGATAATCTGTCAAGTGAGAGGGAGATTTATGACCTCTGCTTCCCTGCGGGTGTTTGGAGGTCGTAGGCCCACACGCATTTCTTATGCCAGTTATTAAACTGCCAAAACTTAATTGTTCTCCTACTGATTTCGTCTTTTTGTTTTTATTTTGTTTCTTTTTATGCAGAAATGGCCTTTTACAGTGAATCCGTAGGTACAGGTCAGTGTTTTCCATAGACTGAAGTGAGAAGAAAAGTGAGGAGTGGGTCTCTGGTTTCGTCTTTCTAACACCTACTGCTCAGCCTGTTTCCCCAAGGCGGGTTTACAGTCAAGCCCACCTGAAAACCAGAACAGCTCGTTTGTTTGCATCATCAGGCAACCATGTTTCAGACAACAACTTTAACCTTTTAATTAGCACAATTCACCAAACTCTTGTTCAGAACTGAAGAAGCCATTGGAAGAAAAAAGACAGAGTACCTACTAGCAATACATTTCAGATCCTTAAACTAAAATGTAGTAGATTTAATATAAAGCAAATATAACCTGAATAGATAAAAACTCAGCTTGGAAATTATTTATTTAAGAAAAACAATCTGGAAAAATCATCACCTTTCATGAATGAACTATGATTAAAGGTGGGATATTATGCAAAGTCAACTTTTTTGAGCTTTATGTTGTGTTTTAATTAAAGGTGGGACTTGATTAAAAATTTTAATCAGGCTAATTTCTGGCTATATAATTAATAATTTGCATTTTAATCAAAAACCAGATATTGACAAAATAAGCAATAATCTAGAACTAATTATTGAATAAATAGATATGAACTTATTAACAAAGATATTTATTGTTTTATTGTGTTATTGGTAGAAATGTGGACTGTTGATGCTAACATTAGCGTTAGCATCTGTGGTGCTGCTACATGTTAGCTTTGAGATACTGTTTTAGGCTTGAATTGCTTTGCTAGTAGGCTAACTCCTTTTAGCACAACTTGAACACAACAGAAGTCTTTAGCAGCGTCCAATCAGATTGGGTTTTAAAGCTGATATTAATCCCCAGCAGCTTCGTCGACCATCGCTGTTGTTAGCGGATGTCGCTTGTGCATCAGATTTACAGGCGTACCAGAAACACATAAACACAAAGGGGTGCCTTAACACCTGTTTCTGCAAAGCTCCACCTTGAAGCTTCAGTCCCCAGCCAGGCTCCTCCCCCTCTCAGCTCCTCCAGACTAGTGGCAGCAGCTATTAGCAGACACCTGGGGAGGATAGGAGGTTCTTAAAAAGACAGAGACCAATTTCAAGACGCCAGATACAGCTATGAAGTGAAGCACAAATTTTACATCATGTTTGATATATACTGAATTTTCATAAAAACTGAAGACAGTTACTTGATTTTACTTGAAAATGCAACTATATATCTGGAAAATACATAACACCGCCCCTATAACCACATTTTTTGTAAGGGTGAGATTAACTAATCTTGTCAGAATCCGGCCAGATTACTGGCAGACATTTTGAATCGAGAAGTTGTCTAAATAAAGCCTGTATGACAACAGGAAGTAGGCCAGAAGAGCTCAGGAAGGACGGCGTCATTTATCAGTGTGGAAAATGTTACAAAACCAGATCTGAGAGAAATCCTTCAGTTTGGATGACTTTCTCTCTTTAGAAATGAAATCACCACTGTTGTAGTAACAGTATTGGACCTTTAATCGGTTACCCTGCAGCTCAGAGGCAGCAACAAAGGCTGAAACTAATTAGCATTTTGTAGTGAGCAGCAGTTTTAAGGCTTGTGCTGTTTCCAGCAGGCCTGACCTGACCTAGTCAGATTTATATCGCTAAATGTTCTGTAAACAAAAATGATAAAAACAGATCAAATTGTTTTGGCCCAGATGTTGGCTGGCGGCTGGCTCCAGAAGCTCCCTGCAGATCGGCTAGCGGCAGGTTTCCAGATGAACTCAGGTGGTGACCTGCAACCTGCTCCTCATCCTTTTGTTATTCACATTGTTTATTAACTTTAGAAACTCCTTCAGTCGCCCGTTTCTGTCTCGGTTGCGGTTGAGGCAGTTATTTGTGGTTCACTGGCCTGTTTTATGTGTCTGTCACATGTGGGTGTGAGTGGAGAAGTATAACTGAGTCTGCAGGCTGTTTGCCCTGCGATGATAAATGTCAAATGGTGATGGTAATATCTGTTCACTACAGAAAACCACACAGATGTTGGCCCTGTTTTATTTGCTTGATTTCTTAACCTTTAATGGGCCCACTGATTTAATTCCTACTCAATCGTTTTCACATCTCTCAGTATCGCCAGTCTAAAGGTTAGTCACAAGGTTTTGCTGCTTCATATGTCATGTAAGTAGGAGGGTTCATTTTTATTTAGCTGCTTTGTGAACGTTGTCATGGTCTGTTCGAAAGCAGTAACAGATCTGCATCTGATGCCATAAAACTGACAAATGACCGTCAGAAATGGAAATCAATGTACTGAAGATCAAAACGTCATCCATTAGCAGCATTTATCAGAGTACAGTGAAATCTCAACATAAAAACGAATCAACATAAAACCTTTTAAATATGAGCCGTCGCTATTTTTGTCTGGAATACGAGCAGACATCTCAGTAAAGCTGAAAAAATTATCACATGTAAGTGTTTCATGTCAGTCAGTATTGTTAATTATTTATAGTTTTTTTGTTATAAGTGTCTGAAGTTCTGTCAAACTGGTGGCGTAACCTTTCCTGTTATCCAGTTTTCACTCCGTATTGTTATTTATTTCTAAACAGTTTAGAGGCACACTGGTGAAACCTGAAACTGCTGCTGTGCAACTTACTCAACAGGTCATTGCTAGGCAACCAAAGAGTGAGTGAGTTGCTAGGCAACCAAGGAGAGAGTGAGTTGGTTCATCCACCAACCTAGCTTAGCTAGTCGTGAGAGGTTGAGCAGCTAAAGTCTTTCCTCTGCCTACATCTCCCAGAATGCTGTGCGGAGTTCAGTGAAATTACTGAATATTCTTTCTGACATTATCTATTGATATTGATCATGTGTCTATCACAATATGTATTGCAATTGATTTATTGTCCAGGCCTAAACCGGTGTTGCGATTGGTGCTTTGGGACACTGCCGCTAGCCGGCGCGCAGATTTAGCATTCACTGAGACTTCATCTCCGTCATGACGAGCACGATGATTCTTGAACTGAAACAAGAGAGAATAGAGAAACATGAGCGTTAGGTTATCAGTGTTACAGTGTGTGTAAACCTTCCTCCCTTCTTCTGTCTGTTTCCGAGGTACGAACTCTTAAAGATGACACATTATGCAAAATTCACATTTTGCACATATTTGTACTTCCATTTGAGTCTCTACTGCATCTAATTACACCCCAAGCACTAAGAAAAAAACACTCAGAAGTATTTTTGTAAGTTAATACTTTTAGTGTGTGGAATATGAGCCGTTTCAAAAACCTTTGGAATGTGAAGTTGTAAATCTGCAGGCACTGCCCGTTACCTAGCAACCCCAGAGAAGAACAGCCCGTTACCTAGCAACCCAGGCTGAGCTCCAGCACGTTTGGTCAGATGGTTTTCTGGCTGTATGCGCTGTACAATGGCTGCTGGAAGAGACAAGTGTTTTGTTGCTGACTTACTGTTTAGAAAGAACTTATTTGAAGTGTTCTTATATATTTGCACTGCAAACTAGGCCAAAAATACTTGGCAAGATTTTGTGTTTTTACAGTGCATCAAACTCGGTCCTTCCAGTTCAGACAGTTTTATTCAAATTAACTTTCTTTTTTAGAGAAAAACTCAAGTTGTATTAAAAATGTAACCCTAACCCACAAATAAAGCATTTTTTAAACTTCACAATAGAAACTATTTGCACAATGAAACAAATTTTTGATCAAAATGACATTAAAGTAATTTTTACTTGTTAACAGGATGTAATGGGTGCCCCTTGTTTGAACAGGATATGAACAGGAAGCAGAAAAGGGAGCTCCAAGCATGAGTGACTCTTTCTGCAGCGCTGCAGCACTCACACACACACACACACACACACACACACACACCCACACACACGCAGTTCAGTGGGTGTAAAGCTCAGACTGAAACTTGCACTGAAAAAACCCCAAACTGCAGTTAATCATTTTCACACACGTGTAAAAACCCAGACGTGTTCATCTTGTGATCTCATGTGTTCCTCTAAACTTTCATGATTTAGCTGCAAGCTAATCCAGATTGAGCTCTGCTAACGTTTTGCTCTGACAGCCAGTACGTATCACACACACGCTGAACAGGAAGCAACATGGGATTATGCAAATGAGCTGCAGAAATGCTTTAGAGAACAGAGGAAGGTGTGATAGGCGGAGGGAGAGAGTGACAGAGGATCTGCTGCTGCAGGCTGAGAAACAAACAGGAAGGTGTGTGTGCGGCGGCGGTTGAGCCCAAAACGAGCCAGACTCAGCAGCTCACCTCCTCTGATGTGGATGACGGCGAGTGTGTGAGAGGCAGCTCTGACATGCCTTAAGGGGGATTATTAATGTCTCAGCACTTCAGAATGGATTTCCATCAGAGGGCCGCTCTGGATATCTCCACCAAGAACCCTCAGGACGACTTCGAGATCCTGCTGCGAGTCGGAGGGGGAACCTACGGAGAAGTCTACAAGGTCAGAGACCTGGGCTGCTGCTTGACAACATGGCTGCCAAAAAAACAGAAAAAAAAATCCTCCTAACGGCAACGGCTTCGTGAGACATTTTCAACAAGTTTTAAATCATAAGTATTCAGTTTAACGCTGCAAACATACAGAATTTAAACAAGTGTTTTTCTCTAGTTTCTAGTTCAAATATCTGAGTATACTTGAAATAGGACAAAACTAACTTTTTTAGCAAGATATAGGATCAAAACTTCTGTAATATTGATGAAAAAGTTCTAGTTCCAATAATATCAGGACATTTTTCCCATAAGAAAAGACAATGTGTCAGTGGAACTAGAACTTTTTCATCAATATTAAGGAATTATTGATGTAAAACAAACTAATATAACATGCTGAAAAGTTCAATGCGAGTTAGATTTGTTTTAGTTCATGTGTACTAAGATAGTACTGGTTCAGATTCTGTTTTTGCAGTGTACGGTGTGGGGGAAGTTTGGCCATTCGGCTCCGTTTGGTTCGCCTCAGCTGAAGCGTTTCTCTGTTCATCCACAACAGCAACCTGTTGGGTTTGAGTTTTTATTTTTAACATTGAGCTCCTCTGTGAGTTTCTCCTGAATGGTTTGTAGCTAAACTGTTTCATCACAATCAGAAGTTAAACGCAGCTGCTAGAGGAAGTGGTTTGACGTGAAGTGAAAATATTTATGAAGAAATATATATTAAAAATACAATCCACTTCATGCTGTGGTTCTTAATTGTGTATTGTAATAAGAATGGATCATTTTTTTCTTTTATAATCACTTTTTAAACATTCAGTTTTATAAAATCAGGTTTAAACTTTTGCTTCAAGTCTTTTCTTCTCAGATGAGATTTTAAGCGATTCAGTTTTGTTGAAGTTTCTCTCAAGCACTTCCTATTGTTAAAGTTGGAGCTCAACATTTAAACGCAGCTGCATCTGTTCAACAATAAGGTCTGAGGTTATATACAGTTGTAAAAAAAGAATATTTCTATTTTCTCTTGAATATATCCTGTCATCTGTCAGTCTGTGGCTTGTTGGTTTAATTTGGCACTTACCAGAAATCCCTCCTACTGCTAAACAATTTGTGTCAAACTGAATGACTAAATCTACCAAATGAACATGATGTTGGTTTCTGCCCTGAAGACGTTTAGCTGATGCTTAAATCTGTGGAGATGTTGGTCCAGTAAATTAGGGAATAGATTATATGCTGGATTTGTCCTGGACCATCTGCTGATCATGTTGGGACTGTCTGGACCTTACACTGTAAAAACACGACATCTTACCAAGTAATTTTGGTTTAGCTTCTAGTGCAAATATCCTAGTACATTTGAATTAAGACAATACTATCTCACAAGTAAAAATATTCTCATTATAAGAGAAATAATCTCCCAGTGAACCTACTGCTTTTTAAAAATCAATGTTAAGGAATTACTGAATTAAAACAAGCTTCTATTTCTTGCTAAAAAGTTACTTGTAAGTTAGTTTTGTCTTATTTTGAGTGAACTAAGATATTTGCACTGGAAACACTTGTGAAGATGTTGTGTTTTTGCAGTGTGGTTGGTATTGGTGTTGTCTTCTTGCCTTCTTGGGGTGATGAAGGTGGAGATCCAAGCTAGGGACTGGGCAGAAGCTGCTCCTTTATCCAGGAGGTTTTTAATCGTCCAGGTTGGAGCGTTAGAGCGAAGTGGAAGCGGCGTGAATAACCAAATCACCACTTCTGGTTGGCGGGTCTGGAGGCTCCGTTAGGCGCTCTGCAGAGCGTGGCCGGCTGGGAAACGGCACAAGCAGCTTGAGGAGGCGGCCATGTTTGCAAACTGGCCTCTGAAAAAGCTTAACACGTTCAGCTTCTTTATTTATGATTTTGTTTTTAGCCATGGAGTTAACATGAGAATGTTTGAAGTGAGAACTTTGGTTTACAGCGAGTAGAAACGTTTCTCTAAGCGGTCTGTGAAAACATTCTTATCTTGTTGTCAGGCTGCAACTAACAAGTATTTTAGTAATTAATATTTTGACCGTTTATTTGCAATTAAAAAATGCTAATAAATAAGTAATTCAAGAGAATAAACATGTTATTGCCTAAAGTGCAATAACAGCATTTCTTTAGTAAATTCTGTCTGCAGCTAAGAAATTCAACATGTGAAAAGTTAAACTCTTTCTGCTGGACTGACGGTAGGGCTGATCCGGTGATTATATTTCTGATTCACCGATTCATAATCAGATAGAAAAGGTTTCTGATAGGAGATTTTTTAAAATAAAGTTTAAACCAAGTGAAGCTAAAACTCTGTCACCAGAGGAAACAGCGTTTGTTTTGTTTTAGCTCCTGTTGTCCCTTCAGCTGAAGGCCTATTTCTGAGTCTGTGTACTCCAGTTAACTATTAATCAGTTGCTAAATTAGTTGGCAATTATTTCAATAATCAATTAATCACGATTAATCGTATTAATTGTTTCAACCCTACTTTGTTGGCTCCCAAAATCATGTTGCAGAGAAGCTGAGAAGTGAAGTAAATGCAGATATTTGTTATTAAGTTTGAACTTATAAATAGTTATCATGTGACGTCGCACTTCTGTGAACTTTGTAACCGACAGCCATTTTGGTAGGCAGTTGCTATGACGACAATTGACAAACAGCAAGCTTTGAACCAGCTCTCACCTTCTTCCTATCTAACTTATAAACAGTAGAAGTGCATTACAACTGTTACTTGATAACAGTTTTTGAGTTCTCTAACCGCCTCTGTGTTCTACTGAAATGTCAGTGATATTTACTATATTGCTGCCAAACTAGCAAAATTATCGTAGCTAATTTAGCTTTTAGCTATTAGCTAAGATGAACGCTTGTTATTCACACAAAAAATGTAAAAAAAAACCAACTTTGTCCTTTACAAATCCATTTAAACTCTGATTGGATGCGTGTACAGATTTCAGTCCATGGTGGACGGACTCTTCCTGTGTCACAGTAGGAGATCAGAGGCAGCTAGTCCACATCGTATTTTCCTTCTTCGTCTCATACTGGTCGATTCCAACAGCAGCCATTTTGTTCATGTATCTTTTTCTTGCACATCGGTTAAGATTGTTCACATATTTCCTTTTTGTTGGTGTGGAAGCCATGAGTCCGCTGCGCTTTGCGCTGCGCTTGCCTACTAAGATGGCGAAGGTCACTTCCGGTTCAGATTATGGGAACTATGTATTGGGGGAAAAAAACAGTAGGTTGTTTTTAAACGTTTGGGCTGTTTTTAGAAGCAGTTGAGACACAAATTGAAGTGCAAAAATGTGCAAAATATGAATTTTGCATAAATAGTTCCCTTTAACGCATCTTCTGGTATCACAGCAGCACATCTGCATCACAATCGCCTGAAAACTGTTTCCCTGTTTTCAACCGTCTGTTTCACGCATGTTGATGTTTTCATTCTCTTCTGCTCTGTGGTGTTAAAGCAGAAAAAGAACCAGTTTAAATATAGTTTAAATATTCGACTTGTGTGTGAACCTTGATGACAACCTGACAGTTGAAGGGTTGGAAAAGCTCAGATTTCATTTAGTTTGCCAGCGATCAGCAGCAACTCAGCTGTCATAGCTTCATTTTGTTGTTGTCTAATGTTCAGGTTACAGCTTTATGGGCTCCTGGTGGGTAGACTGGGCATGAGATTGTGTTGATGTGATAACCTTTAGTCAAAGCTCCTCAGTTTCACTTCATTTCCACAAAAACGTTGAAGCTAAAACGTTCACCATGATCAAATTACTTTTACTAAAAGCAGATGTTCCTGTACAGAAAGTCTCTGGTTCTTCACAGCCGAGTGTAGTTTGATGCAACTTGGTAAAACGTTGGTATGCTTGAGACAGCTGTGGTATTTGGGACCACTGGTTAGATTTTGTTCCTCAGATTTGGTTATAATCTTCAGGAATTTCTCCTAAAGATTGATTTGCACTGCAAAAAAGCAAATGTTACCAATATTTTTGGTCTAATTTTCAGTGAAAACATCTTAGTAAACTGGAAAAAACAACAACTATCTTAAAAGTAACTTTTCAGCAATATGTTGCTTGTTTTAAGTCAATAATTCCTTAATTAGCAATTAAGTTAGAATAGTCTTAATTCAAGTGTTTTAAGATATTTGCACTGGAAACTAAGTAAAATACTTGGTAATATTTTGTGTTTTTGCAGTTTGGACTTTAGAAACAGGAATTTTGAGCTCATCTTAAAGTCAGTTTTTCTGAGACTTCCTCCTCTCACTTCAGTGTGAAGGAAACCCTTCACTAAGGGTGATGCTTCATGCATTTACACTTCAGTCTGCTGCTGATTTTAGATCTAAACCTGCTTTGAATGTTTGTGTGTTAAAGACATCATGCAGTAGATCAATGTCCTAAAAGCTGTAGAAATAATTCAGACGTTAGCTGCTGCTGTGATCAATGAAATGTGTTTAAAGTTTGTTTCTCATAATTAAGTTTTCTCAAATCTGCACTTTGGTCGGAGTTTTGTTGATATTAATTTAGTGTGGATGAAGAGTGCTCACTAAACGTCTCATTAAATGATGTACAGTAATAAATCATTCTTATAAAAGTTCATTTCAGAAAAAGTTCAAGCTGTCTCATATTTAGTTTGTTTTCTTCTTAGCTTTCAATACATTTGATTATAAATACCTGAAATATTTCTGTATAAGTTCTGTTGAGTGAGTGTGGCCTCCAGGGTTTTAGTCTCATCTGTTCGTTAAATGTCAGGCGGTTTTTCTCCATGTTCTGCAAATAAATCGATTTTAACAAAGTAAATGCAAAGCTGGTTCTCTGTAGAGCAAACTGACTTCCTCTCAAACGGATTAGGTGACCTTGTTCTGTTCTGTAGAGTGAGATTTGCCTTTCTGGCCATCCTTCACTTTGACACCAAGACAAAGAGACAAACTCATCCATGCGACAGATCAGACTGGAACTGCACGTGTTTTCTACCGAGTGTGTCGTTTCACACTGTGTAGCTTAGCTCACACTGGAAATGCAACACTTCTGCATCATCAGAACTGGCAAGAAACTACATGAGTGTTTGTTTATTCATATGCATGTTAACCAGCTATGGCTGCAGATGATGACAAATTTATCTTGTATGACAGTACAAGAACTATCTTTAGTATAACTTTAATAAAATGTAAATTACAATTCAGTTTGAAACTTTGGCTAATAGATTAATGTGTATTACTCAATACTGATTATGGGACTTTATTATAATTTTAAATCAAGTTATCAAGTTATTAATTGCAATTAATTAAAAATAGTTCTGATCTTTACATACAGAAATATCTGATTTGTGCCACTTCCATATGGAAAACTAAATAGATAGATAGATAAATCTTTATTGTCATTGTCACAAGGACAACAAAATTAGAGAAAATGTCATCAGTCGGTACAAAAACAAAGATAACTGTCTCAGAATTTACACACAGTGTAAATAACAAGTAGCTGATACACATCATTCACGATGATTAATAGTTGTTTCTGATTGCATTTAGTTTTTTTATTGCTGTCGGGTAAAAACTGTCTCTAAGGCGGTTGATTGCTCTGTATCGTATTCCTGAAGGCGGCAGTGTAAACAGAAAATGTCCAGGGTGGGAAGTGTCCTTTCTGATGTGTTGTCCTTTTTTTAGGCAGCGGTCGCTGTGCAGGTCTTCCAATGTGGGGAGAGGGTACAAAGCGTAACCAATAGTTTTTTGAAGTGTCTGCAGTCAGAAAGGTCATGTCGCGTTTTTTCCGACATGCGTCATGATGCTGCATCAGGAGACTGTAAATCTGGACGTAAACAATTCCAGAAATATGTGTTATTATGATATTAGTAACGGTAGAACTCAGTTAAATATTTTAATCAGATTAATTTCAGGGTCTGTAATTAATAATATACAATTTAATCAAACAGTATTTACAAAATAAGCAATATTTTCAATTAAAAAAAAGCTTTTTTGTTGCTAAATTATTGAATAAATAGACTTATGAGCTCAATAATAAGGATATTTATTGTTTTTAATCTTCAGGTTATTTAGCCATCAGATTGGAGAAAATTTCAGCTTTCCAGAGTTTCAGAAACCCTGACCTTTCATGGAGCTTCTTTAGAAAAGTGGGCTGTGGATGTTAGCATTAGCAACAAGCTTAGCATTGAGATGCTATTTTAGGCTTGAATAGCTCCACTGATAGGCTAACTCCTCAAGTAGCTTCACCTCTTACTGCATTTTAGGTAAGAAAATGTTTATTTTCTTATTTTTTCAAAAAGTATCTCAGATTTTTTGTTTTCTTGTTTTCTTTTCTTAAAAATCAGACTGAATACTACGGGACTGAGTTTAGTGTGTTTCAGTTACTTTATCAAAACTACAGACTCTGTGGTTTGTGTTCACCAGCTGACTCAAACATGAGGGAACCAACAAACAAAACTCATTTTCAATTATTGTAATTTGTGGGAAATACTGTATATCAAAGTTTGAAGCGTTTCTAACATGAATTAACACATTACAACTCGGTTGTATTTAAGTTAAATGAACTAATTAGGAGCTACACAACAATAACATGGAACTGATGATATTCCTGCGCTGAATGCTGCATGCAGGTCCAACATAAACAGATTTTTATTGACTGATCAAGTTTGGCTAATCCTGACACTGAAGATGGCACTAAATTGGCACCAAAAGGATTTTCAGCTTGGTAAATCAATAAATTATCCAAATTAAGTCAAGTTTAATTGTATAGCACTTTTCAGCAACAAGGCAGTTTAAAGTGCTTTACACCATAAAAACATAAAACAGTAACCAACTGTAAAACAAGCAAAAAAATGTACATTTTGTCCAATGCGAGCAGCAAAATCATCAGGCAAATATATTGATCAATCTTCCAGTTAATATGGATCAAAAGTGAATCTAAACAGGTGGGTTTTTAGCCTTGATTTCAACAGTTTTCTGGAAGTTTAGTCAACTTTAATAGCTTCAATAAACCAGTAATATATTGTGTCATTGCTCATTTTAACATAAAAATGGCTGAGAAAGTACAACTGTCAACAATCCTGACATTTTAAAATCCTGTTTACACTAAATAATCTACAACAAAAAGCAACAATTCAGTTCAACGGGTGGAGAAATTCTAAGTCTCAAAGTTATCCAGACATTATAATGCTCCATAAATTACACTAAAGAAGATTTCCAAGTGTTATTAGCTCAAGTTACACAAGTGAAGCTTTGGATACATTTTGAGAAGAAAGTACTGCTTAAAGGGGCGGTATTATGTACTTTCTAGCCATAATGTGCCATTTTATAGCACAATTAAGTTGCTAAGTTACCTTCATTTGCTATGAAAGCACTGTCTTTAAGAAACATGACTTGAAGAAATTTAACTTTGTGTCTGACGCCTTGAAATTGGGCATCGGTCTCTTTAAAAAGCTCCTCCCTTCAGCACGTCATCACAACAATGCTTCTCCATGATGCCGTTTAAAACAGTTCTTAGGAGCTCAGCAGACACACTTCCACCAGGTGTTTGCTAATTGCTACTGCTAGTCTGGAGGAGCTTCGTGGGGAGGAGCTTGGCTGAGAACTGAAGCTTTAAGGTGGAGCTTTGGGTAAATGGGCGGAGCTTTGTGTGAGCAGGCGTTTAGGCGCCCCAGAGGATTTCTCAAACATGCAAGAGAGAGTTAAAGCAACACTCCAGATATGTTTCTGATGAGAGGAGTAACAGTAAGCCATGATATAAAAGTCAATTTTACATTTTATCTCTCCTTTAAATCGACATTAGACTTTAATCTTCACCTCTCAACAGGAACTCTCTGTTTTATTCTGCAGCGATATTCCTTAAATATTTTCCATCTTGAAGACATAATGTAACAGAGACAAAGAGAGAAAACACAAAGAGACAGAGCAGGTCACAACCTGGCTGGTGCGTTCATTGGCTGGATTGCTAATCTGGAAATCTAATCTGAACAAGTAAAGTATCCAGCATCTCCTGCTATTGAAGCAAAGCTAAAATTAGCTCAGTAAACTGATCCTGCTTCATAGTAATTGCCTGAGGAAAGATACTGACTGCTCATACATACTCCACACGTTGCATACCTGAGCTATGTCTCGAAGAGATGAGTACAACAACAAAACCTAAAAATAGACGACCTGTTGCTATAAAAGGTGCACTGCAAAAACACAACATCTAAAGTTTCTGGTTTCTAGTACAAATATCTTAACACATTTCAAACAAAATAAAACAAACTTACAGCAACTTTACAGCAAAACAGAGGAGCTTGTGTTAATAATTCCTTAATATTGATGAAAAGTACCAGTTCCACTGGCCGATTATTACATTTATTTCGCTCAATGGCCACTACGCCGTTACCTAGCAACCGAAGTCCAGTCCAGGCCGTCTCCTAGCAACCAAATTCTAGTTCTCTTGCAGATTTGTTCACTTGTATTAAAGATATATTACATATAGGAGCTTGTGTTAAGTAAATAAATCCTTAGTATTGATGAAAAAGTTCCAATGGGAGATTATTACAGTTGTAACAAGATATTTCTCCCATTTTTCAAGTGAAATAATCTGCCAATTTTTTGCTTGAATTAGTTTTGTCTTAATTCAAGCTAAGCTATTTCCAGTTGAAACTAGATTTTTAAAAAACCGCTTGGTAATATTTGGTGTTTTTGAAGAGTGATAGATATCTTTGGTGAATTAATGTAACATAAAACAGGAATCTATAAAATACAAATTAATATGGACTCGGTCCCAGCGTGGGATCAGACTACAGAAACTGCACATGAAGTGTGACGCTGTACAACTAGTTTAGCAGGTTTATCACAGTGCAGAGAGACAGACACGTAAAGGAAGCTTTGTGTGGTCAGAGCGTTTTCCAGCACAGAGAAATGTTGACTGGGTGCATACCATAAACTCCAGTTCCTCCAGTCAGTCAGCAGAAAACCCCACTTATCATCAAGTCTAGTATTTTTACTGTCAAGTACTCTGCTTAAAAACCAAAACAAGTTTTCATAACTTTTTTTAAAAGTCAACATTTTGTATTTTATTTCAAGTGGTTTTGGAGCATTAATGTCACTTTTTTCTGTTGTAGATTAAAACAGAGTATAACAGTAAGTAAGGCCAGGTTAGCTTTGGTAGCCAATATGAAGCCTTACATTAATGGTTTCGACTTTATGAAATCGGCTGGGTTTCCATAAGCTGTTTTATAAGCAGCGTTTCTTATTTTGCCATTCATGGTGGCGATTCACTGTGTTTGAATCTAAAAGTGAGAAAATAAAATGAGATTTAGTGGATCTTCACGTCGCTTTTGATGCTCTCTTCTCCAGAATAGTGACCCGCCGCGTCGTGACCTGGTGCTTTACTTCACTGTAATGGCACTGTTTTTTTTATTATTCTTTCATGATAAAGAATCGACTGACCAGTTAAACTTTAATACTCTCAGTGTTTGAATCCCAACCCAATGACATACAGGCACCAGTGAGGATAAACAGTTGCAACCAACTGTTTGGTTGCAGTTTGATTGCATATGTGAACGCCAAGATCCCTCCGAAAGCAGGAAGTGGACTGCAGCGCAGGGCATTCTGGGTAAATACACCCAAAGCAGATGAGCTAGTCTAGCGCTAGCTGGAGAAATGAGTTTATTTATTGCATCATTGCTGCAGCGGGGCGTCTGTGTGTGGGGGGTTCACATGATGTGACAGAGCTGTGACACCAACGCTGGAATCTGACTAGTTGGTTGGTTCAGGTTCAGATCAGACGGTAGGAAAGCAGTGGGGGAGTGATAACTTTCTTTGACATCAAACCTTCTGTCACTATAGAAACAAACGAGCGTAAAGATGGATAACCTCTTAAAACGACATTACAAACTGAATCTGACAGCATCAAACTGATACTCATCCAGCTGAATCTGACTGTAACTGACGAGACGGATCCGACATAAACCCAGAACTGAAAACATCAAACTAGAGGCAGAAGGATCCGTCTGACTGGCACTGAGCAGCAACAGAGGGACAAACTCCAATCAAGCTGCTCTAAACAACTTCTTACATTTTTTGATGCTTTTATTTACCGTAATATCAGTAACAAGTTAACCACATGGACAATATTTGTACATGTTCATTTGTATGCAACATATGGAAAACAAAAAAGTAAGAAGTGAATATTTGGTAGGGTCAGGACTGTAATGTGGTCATTTCAATTAATTAATTACACACATTTCAATTTGTTAAACATTTTTGGTGCATTGGTTTGCGTGTTATTTTTTAAAAATGAAGGGTTCCAGGTGGAACTTTCGTATTTGTGCGTTTCTGTTACGCCCATAAATCTGATGCTAACAACAGTGATGAACGACAAAGCCTCTTCTTTTGGCTTCAAAACGATCAGATTGGACCCTGGAAAAGACTGTTATGGTTCAGTTGTGCTAACAAGAGTTGTGGTTAAACCATTTTTACAGACAAATATATTTTTGTCTTAAATTAAAAATCTGTATGTTTTTTGTGCAGTTTTGACTTAATTACTTCTCTGAATATGTTGTTTTTTCATCAAATTGCCTTTTTTATAACCCTTATACTCAAGTTAACAATTGATAGTTTACTAAATTAGCTGTAATCTAATGAACAGATTTGAACTGAACGACCACATCGAGGTCTCCAGCCGTAATATCATCGCTGCAGGACGCTGTCTGAACAGTAGGGGTCAGTGTGGAGGAAGTAATGCTGCTAAACTGCAGGAATGACAGCAGAAGAAGAGCTGCGAAACTTTTCCCTTCATTTGCACCAAATCCTAAAGCACAGGTTGTTCAGGCTGGGCATTTATCGCATCGTTTATCATTTATTGTGAAAAACTTCTCATGACAATAAGAACTTTGATATATTTTTGTCTTGATAAATTACAAATAATGATGAAGTTATTTTTACTATTTTTATTTTATTTTTTTTACTATTTCTTCCACTCTTTGTTCCACTGATATTTATCCTCCCATAAATATCAGTAGATTGGAAAATAAGATGATTGCATTTCATTTAGTAATATAAATCACTTCTTTAAGTAAGTTGTGTCCTGCAGAAGTCAAAATTTCAAAAAGGAATGTTCTTCAAGAATACTTTTTGTGGCGACATGAAAGCTGTGCCTACTAAATAGTTTATCATAACTTTTATTGTTATCTCAGAAGCACCACAAATTACTGCGATAAAGCTCTAAGTGAACCAATATTGCTTTAAAGGAAGGAGAAGACGAAGACATTTGAAACATCGGTGCATCGAATCACGGCTCAACCTGCCGCCTTTTGGGAACTGACTCAGATTTGACAGAGCAGCTTCACATCTTGCCATGTCAGGATCTTCCTCCTCTTACAGAAACGACCTGACTCTCCTTATCTGATGTGACTTGTTTTACTAAGCTGCTGTAGTTTCAGGCGCAGAGCCGCGCGGCGGCTGCAGCCTGCACCTGGTGTATGCACGACCTCAGAAGCAAAATGAAGAAGTGAGATACTGGAGCAGAAAGCAACACAAGAAGACCTGCCTGCAGAGACACAATAACCGTGTCAGGTTTCTGCTGAAACAGTGCGGTCTGGTGCGTGGGGGTGTGTGTGCGTGGGGGTGTGTGTGCGTGTGTGTGTCTTCACAATAAGACTTTCTTGAATTTTTTTGGTTTGGATTTATCTTTAACCCAAAAAGAGGAAGAGAGACAACTTTTGATGCTGAGAACTTCAAACAAATTGCAGACAAATACTGCCAATAACCATAACTGGCATCTGTGTGTGTGTGTGTGTGTGTGTGTGTGTGTGTGTGTGTGTGTGTTCCTTCCCTCCTTTTTTTTATGGATAAGCGATCATCATGAGAAGAATACCACACATACAGTAAAATATCAAGTTTTTAAATGGGACTTATTGTGCAAAATTTACATTTTGTGTGTTTTTGTACATCATTTGTGTTTCAGCTGCTTGTAAGAAAACACCCAGCTGGTTTTTGGCAACAATTTAATCTTTTTGGTGTCTGGAAAATGAGTCGTTTCAGAAACCTCTGAAAATATAACATTACAACTCAGCAGGCACTGCCCGTTACCCAGCAATCACATCTGGGTTCCAGCACGATTGGTCAGCTGGTTTTACCGCTGTGCGCGCTGTACAATGGCTGCTGGCGTTTCTTTGCTGACTTACCATCCAGAAAGCACTTGCTGCATTCTTGTTAGTGGTGCAGGAGGCTCCACTTCTGTGTTTTCAAAGATGTACGGTTGTATAATTGCGCATCTGTTTGCAGCCATTTTTATGTGTTGGAGGGGCGTGGCCATCAGCGGCTTCTTTGGATTTAAAGCGACGGAGGACCTAAAACACCTCAAAATATACAGAACAGAGCAGACTGAAATCTCTTTAATGAAAATTGATTTTGTGCAAAAAAAAATATAATGATGTTTTGTATAGGACATATCTGAGCCTGTTCAACAAAGCATAACTAAAGTTAGAATTAGAAACAGAGATTTTTAGTTCCATTTAACTGCATTCTATTTTTTTCCAACAAGAGATCACCCGGCCATTTATTCAAACATTTGGCATCAAAAATGAAAATGTTGCTCATTTTGTTGATTTAAATAGTTTTCATTTAAAATGTGAATAATGACAGACTCTTTAACTCATTCTGAATAGAAATAGCTGATCATTAGGACAGAAAAGCCTAAAAACGGTACAGATTTGTGTTGTGGATTGGATTAATGGCGTTGGAGTGCAGGTGGTAAAGAAGGTGCAAAGTTTGGTTTGAAAAAACCTCAGCAGAGGAAGCACTTCCTCAGGAGGCTGAAAGAGCGAGAATCCCCCTCTGCATCCTGATGCATCACAACTAGATACAGTAACTGCAACACGACTGACAGGAAGACGGTACTGTGTGGTGAGACCTGGTGAGAAAGTTGTTGGGGTCTTACTTCACTTTTCAGACTCTGTTTCAAAGACAGATGCTTGATGAAAGAAGCACCATGAGGTTGTTTAATCTCCTGCCCTCTGGTAGAAAACGGCTCTGATTTGACTGAAGAACCTCCAGACAGTAGCATTCAATCACTGTATATACATATGTAGTGAATATATAATCGATTATTCTAACGATTAATCGAATATGCAGATATGCAGAATGTGCGATTTCTTTATTCGATTATTCTAATGATTAATCAAATAAAGAAATTGGCATATTCTACATAAGTTAAACAACTTAAGTGGTTAAATAAAATAATATTGTGTTTATGTACAATATTAGAAATACATTAGAAGATGCAAATAAACAATTCCTTAAAAAAATAAACATTTAATTGCCTAAAATGCAATAATAGCATTCCTTTAGTGGATTTCAACAGGGTGAATATAAAAATGATAGTTCAGTAGTTTTGAATAAAACATACAGACAAAGGTGTTTCTATCTTAAATGCAAAATGCATATATAAAATTGATGTGTATTTTGTAATTACCCCTTTGAATATGTTGTTCTTTCATTAAATGGCCTTTTTTGAGTCTGTATGCTCCAGATAGCGATTAATCGATTACTAAGTTAGTTGACGATTATTTCAATAATTGATTAATCACAATTAATCTGATTAATAATTAATATAGGTATATGAAGATTCTGGCTGAAGATGGTGTGGGAATGTAACTTGCTCTTTCCTGTGTCAACATGTGTTGAAACGCCACTTTTCCAAATGAACATAGAAACCCAAATTAGGTCAAACACCCTAATTTATGGAGACATGTCCTGTGTTCTGGTGGGCATAATGACACTAGCTGCATGTGGAGGAAATAGAAGGTGAATTTGGAAGCCTGACTGAAGTACGGGGGAGGTAGCATCATGATGTGGGGTTGTAACTTGTGTGAGTCACAAAATAAATTGCGTCATGTGGAAAGAACATCGAGTATTAAATCAACGTCTGACGACGTCAGGAAGAAAGTTGAAGATTGGACACAAATGGCTCCAGATGGACAATGACCTTCAAAGAGATACAAAATGGCTGAAGGTCATAAAAGTCGTGCAGATCTGAAAAGGTGCTTCAAATCTGACCCAGTTTGACCGGTTCTGTCAGGAGGAATGGACCAGAACTTCAGCAAACTGTTGAAGTTTCATGAAGGAAGTTTCACAGGTTAAATAAAGTTTTTTTTTTAAGTATATTGTTGTGGTATTTAGCAAATAGTAAAACATTTGCTTGCTACATTCAAACATTTTGCATAAAATAAAAATAGAATAGTTTTTGCCATTTCAATAAAAAATTAACCTGAGTCGTTTCATTTTGATATTTTTGGCTCCTTTGGCAAAATGATTTGGACGCCACTAAATTATGTCTCTACTGAGGAAAAATAATCCTGATTCACAGGGATGAGACTGGTAGTCTGGATTAGGACTGAAACATTCATTCAGATTAATCGTGATTAATCAATAAAAAACTGACCAATTCAGTAACTGATTAATCGTTAACAGAAATATACAGACTCTAAAATTAAGGCCATTTGCTAAAAGAGCAACATACGACATACTTTTTTTTTTTGACTGGAAGAAAAAAATCTGTTCTTCCAAAACTGCATTGTTTCCAACAAATGATCAATCATTTATTAAATGAAAGCTGTTACTGTAGTTCAGGCAACAAAATGTTTGTTTTCTTATTTTCTTTAGTTCAAATTATTTTCATCTTTTTACTGTGTTTCTAATATTGTATAAAAAAGCTTAACTGAAAAATCTACAGAATATGGCAATTTTTTTTAACCGATTACTTGTCAGAATAATTGATTACTAACAAATTTATTAGTTGCAGTTCTACAATGAGATAAAAACAGTTCAACCACTTACAGATATTTATTTACTCGTTGCAAACTAAAGTTGTCACTTCAGTTTTAGTAACTTCCTGGTTAAATATGAAATGATAAATAAAGAAAATACGTGTCTTTTAAGCTTTTTCAGAAAACAGTTAGTAAGTATGGCCGCCCTTTTAATGTATTTCTAACGCCATAAAAACATAAATCACAATAGACACAATAGATATTTCTGATACTGTAGAATATTCAATAATTTCACTGAACTGAGCAGAGAAAAGACTTTAGCTGTTCAACTTCTCACTGCTAGCTAAGCTAGGTTGGCGGAATCAACTAACTCACTCGCTCTTCGGTTGCCTAGCAACAGGCTTCTGGGAAACTTGTGCAGCAGCAGTTTAAAGTTTTCTGCAAAACAGGAAAAGTCGCCTCTCTAGTTTGGCAGTATTTCATAAGTTTAAAACAAAAAACTAATCAATAATGATCAATAATTATCGGCGGATATGAAACGTTTATATCGTGATATGTTTTCCAGCCACAGTATGGTTTTTATTTCTGTCGTTGAAGTTGGGTGGGAGAAGAGGCGCGTTATCAGCCCACTGCTGAACGAAACGATCAGGCCTGATCAGTTTGAGAGTTCTTTGATATTTAAAATAAGGGTAAGTCTGGAAGATAAGAAATAAATGTGGTTGAGCGTAGGGGTTTGGTTTTATAAACAGTCAAAGCAGCAGAAAAGGAAAGCGGAGCAAAGCAAACCTTTCACTTCTGTGTTTTCAGATTTTACACTGTTCTTAAAAATGAAGGGAAATGGAGTAAAAACTAAGTACACCCCTGCTGTTCTGATAGAAAGTATCAGCTAGATGCTGTTCATCAAATGCACTCTCACTGTAACCAATGCCAAGGTGGAAAAACATCAGCAATGACTTTAGAAAAGAACATTTTGTTACCCATTTATCCATAAATGACTGTCAGAACCACTTTATATAATTTATAAACCTTAAATCAACAAGTGGAAAAGCAGTTCAAGGCAGCTGTGATTCTTCCTGGGCTTTACAGTAAAGTTCACTCCAATGCCCAATTAGGCAAAATAAAACGAAGAGCTCCAGTTCAAACCTGCAGGCCTCAGTTAGCATGAAACATGGCTGCTGACTAAACAAACATGGTTTGTTTGAAAGAGTCAAAGCAAATTCTTTCTAAATGTGATACAGCAGCACAGCTTAGGTAAAACTCCAGCGGAGGTAAGTGCGACTTATATTCGACTTTTTCACAGCAGTCTGAAAGATGCGATTATTTTAATTTTAAAAAATTTGATTTGCTGCTGCTGCTCTGAAAGTTTCTAACGATGTGATTCTTTTTGAATCCAAAGCTTCCTTTTGAGAAGTGCAAACGTGTCGAATGCCTCCTAACATTTTTATGCAGATGATTGTGTAATTTGGTCTCTGGTCTGCTTGGTGTTCACATCTGCATTCAAACCAAACCAGAGTTCACTTTAACCGAACCGAGACCGAGGTTTGGACCAGAGTTTAATTAGCATTCACACCTCACCAAACGGACTGGACTTTCTATGGAAACGGACTGGAGTTTGTGTTCTTGTGATGCACCGTTAGTTTGTCCACGCATAAATATTTTACGTATAAATGACGGCGTAGACTTAGTTTTTGGGGTTTTTTTACACCTGTGACGTAATTTGAATACATTTAGAACCTGGTACTCGCTACATGATGTGTAAAGTTTCATGTTGTTGTATTGGTGACACACACACACCCACACACACACACCACCGTGTTATGTTGCAGCACTTTGTCCCCTGTGACCTTTCTGTTGCAGAGGGTCAAATCTTTGTGATTAGTAGTGAAAGGAAGCGGCCGGGACTCACTTCCTCATTCTCCGTCCTCATTTCTGTTCCGATGGATCGTAAAAATCAGCCTCATCTAACGAGCTTTAGTGAAAAATCAGAGCATGTCAGTGTTTCATCATCACACCGGTCAATGGAAGGACCTGAGAGTAAACAGGCTGCGGGGTGGAAACGTTTGGTGGAAATGTAAGCTGTGACGTTTACCTGGTGTGTTTTTGTTTGTTTGCTGCTCGTCTTTCCCCTCGTTGACCTCTTTGGTCTCCCAGCCACCGACTCTTCTTCACTTCAACACTTTTTCCATTGTAGCTGCTGCTGCTTTCATGGTGTCACTGAGCTGGTTCCAGGCCTGTCACAATGACCAATAAATCAATCAATCGCATGATCAATGGAAACGAGCTCAATAATTTCAATTTGCATGATTTATCGTTTCTCACTTCCTACCAAAACCTGGACAATAAAAGTCTTCAGTTTGGTCTTTTGGTCTCAACTAGCTTCTTCTTTTGTTCTCTTTTATTTGTTGTTTCTGTTGTTTTGTTTGTTTATTTTGTTATTTAAAATGTCTTCCAGTTCCAGTGTTAAATGTTGATTAGAATTTAAAGTTTATTCATCTTTGAGAATGTGTTCTTACATTATGTTACTTAAAAATAATATTATTGTTTATCCCAATAACTTCTGGGACAATTTGTGACTGTGGCAGACCTGACCGGTTCTCTTTAAGGTGAGAAGTTTCCAAAATGTGGCTCAAGGGCCATTTGTGGCCCCAGGAGTTGCTTTGTGTGGTCGCATTTTAGGAATGGTTCCTCTGGAGATCATCAATGACAAATTTCATAGATTGGAAATAGAACATTTTTGGTGCAAAGCAAGTGTTTTTCTTTTATTATCTGTGTTGCTTTCAAAGGCCATAAACCTTCAGCAACTTTTCACTCTAAACAGACTTAATCACATCCAATAATTTAAATCAGATAAATGCTGTTAATGGCTTTCAAGTCAGTTGCTGGGAATAAAATAAAATAAATCTTGACCAACAAGTTAGAAAATTGTACAACTTTAAGACTATCCATTGGACCTTTGTAATTAAAGGAGGATGCAAAAGTAAAAGAATTTACTATAAAAATATGTTTGAATTTTAATTGAATAAATAAATAAGTTGTGATTTTGGCTCAGGGTGCAGAAAGTTTAGACATCACTGCTTTTCGGCTTCCCAGAAGTTACCTGGGTTCTTTGAACGCGTCATGCGGCTCGCTTTTATTCAGAATTATTGTGCAAGAACGCTCAACAACAAAGCTCTGCACAGATATACATGCAATCTGCTCTGTAATGGTAAGTGACTAACCTTTCCCAGAAACACAGATCAGCATCAGATCGATGCTCAGGTTCAGCGTAACTTCCAGCTCCTCCAAATTCACACAAACTCACAAAAAAAAAACATTTTCTGTCAAGTTCAGCCCAAATCTGATCATATGAGATGTGATGGACGGAAGTGATTTTACATCAGAACTTCTGATCAAGATCATTTTTTAACATCTTAGTTTCATTCTGCAGATATTCACTGCAAAAACACAAAATCCTACCAAGAATTTTTAGTCTAGTTTTTAGTATAAAGGTCTTAATGCACTTGAAATAAGACAAAACTAACATAAAGTAAGTTTTCAGCAAGAAAGAGGAGTTTTGTGTTAAGTCAATGATTCCTCAACATTGACAGAAAAATGAACTAGTTCCACTTTTAGGTAATTTCACTTATAAAAAAAACATTTTTCTCATGTTTACGTGAAATAATCTGCTAAGGGAGGAAGAACTGTTTCGTCAATATTAAGGAATCATTAATTTAAAACAAACTCACATATCTTACTTGTAATTTGTTTTATTTCTAGTGTACTACGGTATTTGCTCTCGAAACTAGATTAAAAATACTTGATAAGATCTTTTGTTTTTGCAGTGTTTTCAGATAGAGTTTCTTTCTTACACCAAAGAGTTTGGAAATATGAGATTTTTAAATGTTCTTATGAAGCTAAGTTTCATGATGAATCACTGTGTGTTTGATGTTTTCATTGAGGCTAAAGACAAAATCATTCATACCCAGGCAGTAAAATACACAACCAGATCAAATCTGCCGTTCAATTTCTGGTGATTCTTGGGATTTAAAAATTATTTATCAGGTTAAAAAACTTCAGCTATTTGATTGTTGTGAGGCTGAAGCAAATCTTCTCTAGAACCTTTATGGTTTAGATTATTTATTTAGTTGTTATGGATGATGATGCTGTGAGCAGGAAGGAGCTAAAGTACCAGTCAGTGTTGCAGCAAATCTCAGGAAGCCTCTGACTGAAGAATGTTGCTGTCATGACATGCTAACAGCTGAATAGCCAAACAGAGAATATATTCCACAAAAACGTGTTGTGGATTACAGGGATGATTCAATTTGATTCCAAATCAATTTTTTTATTTAAAATTATTATCATTAATGATTTCAAGGAGTTTTTAGCCTTTTGTCTTTGTAGTTATTTAATAAAAAGTCGTAAAAAAAATGTGCATAATTTCTCACCTTGATGGATAAAGGATCCCTAAAGCAGACAGAGGAAGTGGACTAGTTGAAGGAAAATAGCCACATTGCTATTGCAACACATTGTTGATTAAAACCACAAACTTCTGACCAATCACACAACTCTTTGTACAGAGGGAGCGGTGTAGCTTAGCTTCACTGTAGCTTAGCTTCACTGTAGCTCCGCTGTAGTTTCACTGTAGCTCCGCTGTAGCTTCACTGTAGCTTAGCTTCACTGTAGCTTAGCTTCGCTGTAGCTTAGCTTCACTGTAGCTTAGCTTCGCTGTAGCTTCACTGTAGCTTAGCTTCGCTGTAGCTTCACTGTAGCTTAGCTTCGCTGTAGCTCAGCTTCGCTGTAGCTTAGCTTCGCTGTAGCTTAGCTTCGCTGTAGCTTCACTGTAGCTTAGCTTCACTGTAGCTTAGCTTCACTGTAGCTCAGCTTCGCTGTAGCTTAGCTTCACTGTAGCTTAGCTTCACTGTAGCTCTGCTCTGTTCACATACACAGATAAAACATTGTTTTATTTTAGATAAAAATAGATTGTATATAATCTGTATGTTTCTCATCTCATTTCAGAAACATTTTGTGTCAATTTAAGTTTGATGGGAAACAAATCAAACCCAAAGACTAACCAAAATGTTCCACCAAATGTTTTTGTGTAATTGATCAAATTTACCTGTATAAACCTCGGATGTTAATCAAATTTAGATGTATATCTCAGATACTTGTAGTTTGATCAGATTTCCAAGTTGGAAACATGAAATTAAATCAAGTTGTAATTCAATCAAGTCTTTGACTTGGAGTTCAGTCAGTGAGGCAGCATTGAAGCTGAGCTAAGGTTAAATTATGTAAATGTTTGTCTGATGCAATTTATTGTGAACCTCCCCACTGCAACCAAACCACAACAACTTTCCATGTTAATGTCAGAGTAACGCTTAAAGCAGACCAACAGCTGAACAACTGCAGCTTCCATTGCATCAAAACGCCGCCGATTTTCCGACTAATCAAGCTCATCAAGCTGGCCGCTGCTCCTGCCGAGTGTCTGAAATGTTCCACGTTCTCCTTTTAAATAACATCATACAATTAATTTAGCTCACCCTGCTGATGAAGTTTTTTTTACCACAATGTGGCAAAGTGAATGTGAAGACCGGAATTGATCAGTTGATTCAGGTTGAATTACTTGTTTTGACAACAATGTTTTTGCTCTTTTCAACACTTTCACAGCGTCTGTTACTTTAGAGAAACGTGAGCTTTAAATGCCATCAGTGCTGCTGTGAAAACTCCCTCTCTGAGTTTCCGTTTCACTCTGTGCAACCTGTCCTGTCTTAACTGGCTGGCTGCGTACGCAGATGACTGTTTTCTATTTAAGGAGTTACAATGTGAATCGGTGTTTCCTTTGCTTGTCGTGGGATTGCTGCTCTGCCATGTGTGAAATGTGTAGTTATTTCTGCTTTATGTACCCACTTTAAGTGGAAATTCATTGCTAATTTAAACTATTTTACTCTTTTTCTTGTGATATCTGTTGTTCTGGTTGCAGGTTGACTTCCTACTGTCAACCTAAAACCTAAAGCAGGGTTGGGATTTCCAGGTCCTTGAGGGCTCGTGTCAAAACCAGCACAGACTGTAGTTTTCAACCTAATGATGAGAAAAATAGATCTAAGATAATATAGAGGATACTTTTGCTGTCATTCTTTTGAAAAAGTGAAATAAGAAACCTGCATTTGTTTTTATTTCTACATTTAAACACATCAGTTGGTTCAGTTATAAGGTGGAAGGTCCAACGAGCCACTTGTGGCTTCAGAGCCTGTCGGAGACGTATTTGGTCTATCCTCAAAGACCTCTGGGAAAATGTCTGACTTTAGTTTTAATATCTTAAATTTATGTTTTTAGTCATGGAAAACTGTCATTTTGTTCATAAATTTCTGACTTTTTGACATCAAAAACATCCAAGTTGTTTGACGGACGTTTACTCCTGATTATTTCTTTTTCTTTTGTCTACAATGTTCAGGTTTTTCTTGTCACTTATTAACATGCAACTTTCTATTGGTGGATGTTGAATATTTTTCTGGCTGATCAAAAGACAGAAAAGGATTTAATTTATATTTCTTTATTTATCTCTGTGACAATCCTGTAAAGAGAAGTAACACCACAATGTGTCACACCTTTAAAGGTCAGAGCATGCATGTGTGTTTGACTATGTGTACGCTTGAGCGCTCGCTATAAGTGTGTGGGGGTGTGTGTGTGGGTGTGTGTGTGTGTTCGTAATGCCACAGAGTCGATGTTGTGGGTTGTTTCTTGCACTCCACAGATCTGGACTGCAAACATTAAACTCTGCAGTTGCACAAGGAAACTCAGTGACATCAATAAGTTCTGCTGTCATAAAACTCATGTTACAGTGAATAATATTTATGTTTGGATTCTTTTCAGGCCCGCAACAAGCAGAATGGAGAGCTGGCAGCTATTAAAGTTATCAAGATGGAGCCAGGTAAGAGTTTTTCTCTGAGCGTAATCACCTCTACTTTTTAACATAATCTAAAAATCTGTTTCTTTTGAACAATTTTTAAGTGTAATTAATGTTTCTCGCTTGCTTTTTGGAAGAGAAGGTACTGCGTCTTTAAGAAAACTTGAATTATGTTGCAGCTTAAACTGCATAAAAGCCTCAAACTCGTTTAAACTCAGTGCAATTTTTAGTTTCTATTATCGGTTTAGTTCACATAGAAACGCTTTAGCACCTTCAAACCTTAGAAGATGTTTGAATTATTTTTTATTCTCTTAGTGAGACAGAAATATAAACCAGATTGCATCATCAAAATGTCCAAAAAGAACCAGAACCCCCGCAGTTGCATCACTTTTCTGCCGAGTGCGGAAAAGTGATGCATGTCATCAACATGGCTGCCAGCGTTAGTCATTTCATCTGAGATTCTTGGAAATTGCCCCAAAAAATATCCAGAATAAAACTTTAAATCTGGATCAAAATGTAATTTATTGGTATTTTTTCAAACCTTTTTATGATGCTGTTTTTTAAAGTTACACAGTCAAATATTAACAGCAATAATTCAGATTATCGAGTTTAAGAAAAAAAGGTATAAGGTTCATTTTTCAAATTATTGTGCAAAGTATTGTTGCATATTTCTGTGGAAATATCAGCTGATTTTAAGCCATGCTGTCCTTTACTTTTCTTCTTCTCTGTCAATATTTTCCACATCTTTTTATTACTTTTATCTCCTTGTAAACCCAACGGGTCAGAAATATTATTAGCATTCAGAGGAAATTCATGGCACTAGAAAGATATTAGCTTGCTAAATAAAGCATCTAACTGGTGTTTAGCCATGTTACACACAATTAATTGATATTAATCAATTACTGAAATAATTGTCAACTAATTTAGTAATCGATTAATTGATAACTGGAGTATACAGACTAAAAAAGCCATTATCTAAAGGAACACACTCAGAGCCGAAACGGTACAAAATATCTACAATATATATATTAATATCGGTATCGGTTGATGTTGGTCAAGTTTAAATCTTTTTATCTTTTCATTTTGGTATTGTCATCATAACTCCTCTGTTGGATCTGTAAACTTTGCATCTCTTTGTTTTATTGTTTTCTCTTTGTTTAGCAGAAAATGACAGGATGGAACCATAATTTATATTTAAATATCTATAGAACTTGGTGAAATAAATAATTTCTGTTGCATCTTCAAACTTTAAAAACTTTACACTGCAAAAAACACAAAATATTATCAACTGTTTTTGTCTAGTTTATAGTGTAAATATCTTGAATTAATACAAAACTAACTTATAAGTAACTTTCCAGCCAGATATAAGAGCTTGTTTTAAGTAAATAGTTTATTAATATTGATGAACAAATACTTCTTTCATTGACAGATTATTTCACTTTAACATGGGAAAATATCTTATTATACCTTATGACATCTTTATAATATAATATATTATATTATTATATAATATAATATAATATAATATAATATAATATAATATAATATAAGTGAAATTATCTGCCAGTGGAACTTTTATTTTTTAATCAATATTAAGGATTTCTTTAGTGAAAATAAAATCCTGTTTTGCTGAAAAGTTATCTGTTAGTTTTCTCTAATTTCAAGTGTAGTAAGATATTCACACTATAAACTAGACAAAAACACTTGGCGATATTTTGAGTTTTTTGCAGTGTATAATGGAAAGAGGGTGCACTTACTTTCCCCCCAGGTCTAAATGTTGTAATCAGTAAACAGGAGGAACTGTGGTTGGAAAAACAACCTTCCACCCGCGTTAAACATGAGCAGCATCAGAAAAACATCCGAGCCCCAAACAGAACGTGACTCGCCGTAAACAAGTTGTGACCCCATCAGAATGACTCACCTGCTGCCAAGCGGACAAAGAGAAAACGAGAAAAAAAAAGTCTGTATGCGTTTTATTTTGAAAGCGGCTGTGTCTGTCTGTCTGTCTGTCTCCACAGAAGACGATTTCTCCATCATCCAGCAGGAAATCGTCATCGTTAAGAGCTGCAAGCATCCCAACATCGTGGCGTATTACGGCAGCTACATTCGGTTGGTCGTCTCCGTTTCTCTGTAGGCTTATTTATTTTGAACTCAGTCGCTAACTCTGAGCTTTCTGTCTTCCTGCAGAGCCAATAAACTCTGGATCTGCATGGAGTTCTGTGGCGGAGGTTCCCTGCAGGACATCTACCACGGTCTGTTTGTTCTTAATAAAAATAGTGATTTAAATTCCTCCATTAAGTCTTCAAACACATTTCTTAGAACATTTTGTTGTAGCCTTTATTTTGTACAGTGTTGCTCTAAGGACATAATTTTCCTCTAAACACTCAGAAATGTTGAGAATAATCAGAAATCTTATAGAAAAAATCTGAAAATTTCAGAGTTTGAAAAGTTTAAATTTTCCAGTTTTAAAACTCAGAATTTTAGGGTTTTTTTAAAGCAATTTTTCAACTTTTCCAAGTTTGTTTCTAGAAAATTTCTTAGATTAATCTCAAAATTTCAGATTTTTTTTTCAGAAAATTTTTGACTTTTCAAACTCAGAAATTTCCACTTTTTTTCAGAAAGTGTCTGAGATTATTCTCAAAAATATCAGAGTTTCTGGGCAGATATTTACTGTTTTTTTCTATCTACAGTTTCCCTAATACACATCTTTTTTATTATAAAAATCAGTTTTTTTTCTACTGATATTAATACTGATCTTTATCCTGGTGATCAGAAAGAATCTGCCAATAGTTTTATAGTTTTTCAGTAAAACTGAACACTTGAATTTTTTCAGTCTGTAAATGGGTCAACAAACTTTAAATCTTTTTTTTTTCAGTTTATAACAGTTTTGCACATTTTTGCTTCAATGGTCAAGTTTTAATTGACTTTAGTGTTGAATTAAAACAAAAATCTTTTATCAAAATTGGATTCTGTGCTAATAGTTTGCATACAAATGAGCAAAACAAATGCAGAGTTTTTTGGGGGGTTTTGCTGCATTTATTTTTTGCTTTGTGCGTTTTAGAGTTTTTATCACTCGATTATTTTACCGTTTTCCTTTGTATATAAACCAGCTTCATTGCAACAAAAAGCATTATTTGATCCACTGATTCACCTTCTTCATGTATTTTATTTTGAAGGCCATAATGGCTGCGTTTCGTTGTAATGATTAAACATGAACGTTGTCCTGCAGTGACCGGCCCTCTGTCTGAGCCACAGATCGCCTACATCTGCAGGGAGATGCTGCAGGTAACCGCTCTGTCTTCCAGGTTTCTTTGCATATTTTTAAGGACCTTCAAAGTAAAAGTCTCCTGTGTTTGTGTGAGCAGGGTCTGGGCTATCTGCACACACAGAAGAAAATCCACAGAGATATCAAGGTCAGCCGGTCGAAACCGAGACAAAACCTGATTCTGTTTAGATGAACTCTGTGTTTGTTTTCTTAAGATAAAACATTCAGATAAAACATGCAGACACTGCAAAAACACCAAATCTAACAAAGCATTTTTGATTTAGTTTAGTGCAAATATCTGAGCACACTTGAACTAGATGTTTTTTTATATCAATGTTCAATAATTATTGACTCAAAACAAGCTCCTTTATTTCGCTGAAAACTAACTTGTAGGTTAGTTTTCTCATATTTTAAGTCTTGTAGGATATTTGGACTATTTGGACTAATTCCTAATTATTTATTTACTTAAATAATTTCTAATTATTTAAATAAATATTTCCTAAACTAGACTAAAATATTTGGTCAAATTTTGTGTTTTTGCAGTGCAGAACTTTCTACTGAATAATCAAACGCCACATTTTCCTGGAAAACACTTTTTTCTGCTTTTGCAGAACTAGATTGATGACAGTTTCTGTTTTGATGTCCAGAAATAACATTCCTGGTAAACCGTCAGGTTTCTGAGCTCCAGCTAATCAGTTTCCAGCTGTCAGTCGTGTGTTTTCGCTCTCCATCCTGTGCGGCTGCGCTGGCAGATCGCCGGGCAGATAGAGGGAGAAGCTGTGAAGAATAAAAAGGTTTCTGTGGTGCAGCTGCTCTCATGTTGCGTTTCTTTTCCTTGCAGGGTGCCAACATCCTCCTGAATGATCAGGGCGAGGTCAAACTGGGTAGGTGGAAGTTTGCAGCGTCTGCAGTGTCGCGGTGTGGTTAGCGTGAGTCACTCACTGCCAAGGTGGCAGATCTCATCACAACACCTCTGCAGCCTCGTAAAACTGTGGCATTACTTCAAAAACACAAACATTTACAACATTTACTGCTTATTTTCACTCAATCCACACCGCTTGAGCGAACGCTCCAGACCTCAGCTGCAAGAGATGCTAAATAAGTAGCGTATTTTAGATTTTAAATGTCTTTTTCTTATTTCTGTGTAACTGCAGCGGACTTTGGGATCTCGGCTCAGATCACAGCCACTCTGGCTCGGAGGATGTCCTTCATCGGGACGCCGTACTGGTGAGACGCGCCGCCGTTTCTCTGCAGCTCGCAGCTCAAATCACAATGAATGTAGCGTGTTGCTAACTGTAGTCACAGTTTATTACTAAACTAAACAATGATTATGCAAATCTAACCTCAAATGAAGACGCCAACCTGGTGGCTTCTTCATGGCTTTTACAATAATTAGAAAGAAAAACTAAATCTTACACGGTATTTTTTGTCTAGTTTATGTTGCAAAAATCTTGAAAAAAGACAAAACTAACTTACAAGCAGACGCAGATAGTAGCTAGTTCTATTTACTTGAGTAACTTTTTGTAAAAAATGTACATTTACACTGCCGACATCTTTCGGTTTTTCGGTTTAGTTTCTAATGCAGATGTCTTTGTAGTGTCTTGGTTTAAATAAGACTAAAATAACTTACAAGTGACTTTTGAGTAAATAATTCCTTATTGTTCATTTTTGTAAAGACGTTTTAGTTCCACTGGCAGATTATTTCACGTGCAACATGAGAAAAATGTTTTGGTATTAGTAAAATAATCTGCCAGTGAAATTATAACTTTTTAATATTGATATTAAGGGATTATTGACTTAAGATATTTTAATCATTAAAGTATGTTCACTCTGCTTCCAAACACACAGAGTCATTTTTAAGTGAACTTTAATAGTTTTTCTGTTTTTCTTTGAACCTTTAATTCTTTCCATTAGTCCAGTTCTTATTCCTGACCCTACACTGCAAAAACACAAAATATTTTTTGTCTGGTTTCTAGATCAAATATTTAATTACCTTTGAAATAAGGAAAACTAACTTACAAGTAACTTTTCAACAAATAGAAGTAAATAATTCCTGTTAATGTTGATGGAAAAACTACCAGTTCAATTGTAGTTTAACCAGATTATTTCACTTACAATAAGACATTTTCACATGTTGTTAATGAAATAATCTGCCAATGAACTGGAACTTTACCATCAATATTAAGGAATTGACTTGAAACAAGCTGCTATTTGCTGAAAGGATAAGTTAATTTTGTCTTAATTCAAGTGTATTAAGATATTTTTACAAGAATCCAAAAAAAACTAGTTGGAGATTTTATTTTATTTAACTTTTCGTCTTCTCCCTCCTGTCCTCAGGATGGCGCCAGAGGTAGCAGCTGTGGAGATTAAAGGCGGCTACAACGAGCTGTGTGACGTCTGGTCAGTGGGAATCACCGCCATCGAGCTGGCAGAGCTGCAGCCGCCGCTGTTCGACGTTCACCCGCTGCGGTGAGTAAACGCTCACACTCACAGCAGCTAAAGATTCACAGCAGGAGGCCGGAGCTGCTGGATGAGCAGCTGTTTCCTGCGATGGCGCCCTCTACTGGGCTGACATGCACTGGCATGTCTGGGAAATACGCATACTCTTCCATTTCTATGGTTTTTAAGTTTCTTCTCATGTATTTTTCTCTCGTTTCTAGTGAAAATATGTCAGCGCTTCTGAATTAAAACCAACTAACTTATAAGTAACTTTTCAGCTAAAATACTGGAGCTTCTTTTAAATAAATAATTCATTATTGTTGATTAAAAAATAGTACTAATTCCACTGGCAGATTACTTGGTAATCAACGGACTTTGTGCCGTTTTTTAGCAACCCCTGCCAAGCCCAACCGGTTACCTAGCAACCCCTGCCAAGCCCAGGCCGTCACCTAGCAACCAAGTTCTACACTGGCAGATTATTTCACTTATGACATGGGAAAATATCGTGTTATGACTGCAACTAGAACTTTTTCATGAATATTAATGAATTATTTATTTAAAATAGGATCCTAAGTTTTTTGTAAGTTAAACCAACAAAACTGCAAAAACACAAAATCTTACCTGTATTTTTTTTAATCTAGTTTCTAGTGTAAATACTTTGTATACCTGAAATAATACAAACTAACTTCTAAGTAACGTTCCAACAAGACATAAGAGCTTATTTTAAATCTAATTACTTAAAATTTCAGATTGTTTCACTTTTAACAAGTGAAAAGTGTTTTAAGTAAAATAATCTGCCAGTGGAACTAGCATTTTAAAAAAATCAATATTAAAGAATTATTTACTACTTCTCCGTTGGGTGATGCTAAAAATCATTATTAGAATGATAAAAATAAACTTGTTTACAGTCAATGGAAGAGCATAATCATTAGAAGAAAACTATAAAAAGGAGCATAAATATATCCAGCTGCCATCAGAGTCAAACCCACAGTTTATTTCAAGATGACATTTCCTTTGTTTCTTCTTTGTGCACAAACATTTAGTCATGGTAAAAATGTAGGGTCTTGTGTACCAACTGCACCACTGCGGCTCATTAACATAATTTTTCCATTCTTTATCTGCCGGAACCAAAATCATCTGTAGATAATTTGCAGAAGAGCACAAAGTTTCTGCTGGTTTGTGTCTCATGGTTCTGTTTTTGTCCCTCCTGCAGCGTTTTGTTCCTCATGTCCAAGAGCGGATACCAGCCCCCGAAACTGAAGGACAAATCCAAATGGTAAACATCCTATTTATTTAATTAAACCTTTATTTAACCAGAGAAAAAACAAAGGCAGCAGAATAATGGGCACACTGCAAAAACACAAAATCTTATCAAGTATTTTTGTCTAGTTTCTAGTGCAAATGTCTTATTTCAATTGAAATAAGACAAAACTAACTTACAAATAACTTTTTAACAAGAAATAGTTTGTTTTTAGTAAATAACTCCTGTTGAAATTTTCAACTCGCCTTCGTTTAGTGAGGCGTGAATGCTAAGCTAACTGGTCCTACAAACCTGAGTCTGGGTTCGGCTGAAGTGAACTCTGGTTTGGGTTGAATGCCTATGTGAACGTCAAGCAGACCAGAGACCGCTCCAAAAACAGGAAGCAAGACTGCAGCGCAGGGCATTCTGGGTAAATCTAACCAAAAGAAACATGTTAGCTTTGCGCTAGCAGGAGAAATGGCTCCTTCAACCACTAAAATCTGACGCCACTCCATTTTTGTTTGTTTTATGAAGTTGTGTGAGGGTTTCCTGTTGTCTCCTTCAGTCACAGCGCCCCTACAGGTGAGGAGGGGAACAGGTTGGTTTGACTCAGTGCAGTGAGGAAGAGAACCACAGCGGCTGGAGATGGAACCAATGTTGCAATTTTGGTTCCAAATAGAACCGACTCTGCTGGACTATTAGATGTGTAAACAACCTTAGTGTTGTTCTTTTTTATTTTAAACATCAGCCGGAGCTGATGAATTTGATCTGTTTGTGCTTTTTAAGGATCAGTTGGTCCCTGATCTCACGACTTGCTTCCTGCCCACAGGTCGTCCAACTTCTACAACTTTGTGAAAGCCATGTTGGTGAGGAATCCCAAGAAGAGACCCAGCGCCGCCAAGATGCTCTCAGTGAGTTCAGATTCATTCATTCATTCATTCATTCATTCATTCATTCATTCATTCATCAATTTATCTGACTGCATCACATTCACCTACACTGCAAAAACGCAAAATATGACCAAGTACTTTTAGTCTAGTTTCTCATGCAAATATCTCAAAACACTTGAATCAAGACAAAACCGACTTACAAATATCTTATCAGGAAGAATTAGGAGTTTGTTTAGAGTCAATAATTCCTTAATGTTGATGAAAAACTACTAGCTCCATTGACAGATTGTTTCACTTATAAATATCTTAGTACACTAAAAATAAGACAAAACTAACTCATAAGTAACTTTTCAGAAATATATGAGTTTGTTTTAAGCGAATAATTCCTTAATACTGATGAAAAAGTACTAAATCAACTGTCAGATTAATTTATAACTAGACATTTTCTTCGAGTTTAAAGTGAAATAATCTCCCAGTGAAACTAGAACTGGGTTGCTAGGTAACAGGCTGGGCTTCGCTGGGGTTGCTAGGTAACGGCACATTGCCTGTTGATTGTGAAATAAGTGGAATAATCTCCCAGTGGAACTAGAACTTATTCATTAATATTAGTAAATTATTGACTTAAAACAAGTTCCTGTATTTTGCTGAACATTTTACTTGAAAGTTGTTTTTCTTATTTCAAATGTTCTACAATATTTGTACCAGAAACTAGACCAAAAAATAGATTTTTATTTTTTTTTTTACCAAAAAAATCAAATTTGTTTGGTCTAAAGTTCTTGCTGGCCAAGAAGAAAAAAACTGAACAAATCTTTGAGTTTTTTTGTTTGCTTATTCTAAGGACAGGGATGTTATTCACCATGGATCCTAAACTTCATAAGGATTTTGCTGGACTAAAAGAAAGAAATCTAGTTTTTGAATTCTTTTGGGTTATAAGAAAAGCATTTGGTCACTTTCTTTGAAAATGTTTAATAAATTAAATAAAAGCTGAAAAAAACTAATATTTTGTTTTTAACTTTTTACAATGTAAGAAAATTCTGTAAGTAACAATTTTACCCTAATTAATCACAAAAAAAAGTTTCCATCTGCATCTCCAGGCCAGATTTGTGTAATTCTTGAATCGCAGTTGTAGGCCACATGAAATCACCCCAGGGGTCACGATTGGCCCCCACGCCACACTTTGAACACCCTTGATTTACTGCTTGCCTGCAGCTTTGCTTCCTCAGATCCCCTGATGTTTAATTTTTCTGTTTTTTGTGCAGCATCCGTTTGTGACCCAGCAGTGTCTGAACCAGGAACTGACTCTGGATCTGCTGGACAAGTTCAAGAATCCTGAGAAACACAAGAGCTGCGTGTCGACGGAGGACGACGACATGGAGGTCTGGATCAGACGCTCAGGGATTAAACACAGCCCTCTCAGATTAGCTGATTAGCTCCTTCCTCTGAAACTCTGTATGTTTTCAGCCTTTTTGTTTCATTTCTTTGTAATTTAAGGTGGCGCCTCCGGCGTCGTTAAGAAGAATCCAGTCTATCAACAAACACAACCGGGCCGAGAGGACCAACTCTGACATCAGCTGTAAGAAACCCGCTCTGTTTTTGTTTTTGTAGTTTCACTGGAAGCCCATAAGGGACACATTTAAAACGATGTTTGTCTGATCAGTCGAACAGATTTACACTAAGAGGCCGATGAAGACCGGATCACCAAACGTAACGGTACGATTTCAGTTCCAGTCTCTTCATGTTTCTCCTCGTCTGTTCTTGTTCTTAAAGGGCCGGTTGTGCCAGAATATATCGATCAAAACTGTTATAGTATTAGTAAATAGCTGTTTCTGTAATCAATCTGTTTCTTAAAAATCAAATAATAATAATCATGTTTTCACATTGATCAGTTCCTCCAGAATTTTGCGATTGTTTTTGTGATTTTTTTTGCAAATTAAATTTCTGATTTAAATTTCGCAATATTTGTGTCTAAAAATCTTGTCAAGTTTTTAGTTTAGTTTCTACTGCAAATATCTGATGACACTTTAAATAAGACAAGACTGCCTTACCAGTAACTTTTTAGCAATATATAGAAGCTTGTTTTCAGTAAATAATTCCTGAATATGGACAGAAATGTATAAATTAATGATAATTGGAGGAAAAAAAGTACCTTCATCAGATAGACCAGAAACATTTGATATGTTTTATATAAAACTGAGACATGTTGGGTTTTCACAGTTAAGGCCGTCATCAGGATCAACAGGCAGCATCAACAGCCCACCGAGGTAACAAATGAAACCCATTAAATCCCAAATGAAAGCAATTTATCTGCAATAAACTGATTCACCTTTCACCTCTCAGGGATCAGGACTCGGACTCCGACGACTACGACGATGTGGACATGTGAGGAAATAAGAAAATAAAGAAATAACAACAGGGATCTTGTTTTTTAGCGTTTATTTTTGGGTCTTTAATTAAATGTCTTTGGCTGTAAAATCTTTAAATTTATATTTTCTCTTTCTCTTCGTCCCTCCAGACCAACGATGCAGCCATCAGGGTGAGATGAACAGACTTTTCCTTATGTCTGTTTTATTGATGCATGATGATAGAAAACCTTTACAACACAGTGTTTCTTTAATTACAAGAATAAAGTCATATTTTTATGACAATAAAGACTCAATATGACCAAAAGAAAGTCATAACATTTTTTAAAAATTGCATTTTAGCTTCACTAGAGTCAATAGAGAAAAGTCTTAGTGTCCTGCTTTTGATTTTAATTTTATGATCATGTGATAAAATGCTAAGATTTTCCTGATATGTAACTTAACAAGATTCTCAAAATTCCTCATTTATATATAAATAAGTTCTCATAAAATAGCTTCTCTTGTCTGATATTATTACAACTTTATTCTCTTATTATTTTGTCTTTATTCTTTTAATTTTATGACTTTTCTGTTGATGTTACAACTTTATTCTTGTTATTATTTCATCTTATTCTGGAAATATTACGACTTTATTGTCTAATTTTGTCTTTTTTTCTGATAATATTCTAACTTTATTCTACTATTTTTTTCACTTGTCATACAACGATGAGTTTGGGCCTCTGCCTGTTTCCTCCTTCACTCTGTGACCTTTGACCTTTTGGTCAACATCGTTTCTGTCCAGAGTGAGACTCCGTCCAGCTGACTGAATATTACACTAACATGAAAAATAAAAGTGGATATATGAGCCAACAGTTACTGCGCTCCAGTGGGTTTTTCACGTTGATGTTACGATATATTTGCAATAAATCGTAACACCTCCGACTTGTTTCCAAGGCAACTAGTGACCCAGTTTTCTCTCTCCGACAGTCTCATAATGCCGGAAGATGAAACTCCTCCTCCGCTTCCTCCAAAGGTGAAAACCGAGCTAACAGTTGAGCTAGCATGAAACCCTCTTGAAGGAGAATATCAGGCTTGTGAAACGATGATGTTTGGGCCAAACATCATCTCAAACCTCAAATATTCAATGCTTTTGAATATTTGAGGTTGAAACCAGTAAAAACCTCAAATCATTTATTGTTTTGTTTTCTCCGTTAAAGGATTGGTCGTTCTGTTACAGGACTTTACGTTGTTTCTGTCGATCCGTTTTCACGAGTCGTTGTTTCCGTTCAGCCCAAAGCCCGGACCAGTTCAGAGGAGAGCATGGCGTCGGAGGACGACCGGTCGAAGAAACACGGCTCCCTGTGTCCCCCCGTCCCGCTCATACGGACCTCCAGCGGGACGCACGTCCGACCCACACCACACCCACGGGCGTCACGACACTCAGGTGAGCCGAGCCAATCAGAGAGGAGCAAACATCCAACAGGTGGATGGAGACAAAGAAAAGAGAAGAAGAAAATAAAATAAAGGAAGAAAAGAAGGAAGTAGGAAGAGGAAAGAAGGAAAAATGAAAGAAAGAAATGGAAAAAATAAGAAAGCAGAGAAGGAAGGAAATAAAGAAGGGAACAAGGAAAGAAAAGAAGAAAAAAGTAGGACAGGAAGGTGAGAAAGAAGGAAGAAAAGAAGGTAAAAATAAGGAAAGAGAGAAAAAAAAAGAACTCAAGAAATGAAGGGAGGGAAAGAAAGAGAAGGAAGAAAGGTAGGAAGAAGGAGAAAAAGGAAAGAAAGAACAAGAAGGAAAAAAATATCAGTTTTATTTATCTGGCCTAAGGTCATATCGGTATATGTTTAAAAATGACGAATATCGTCCGATATTGATCTTAACATAGATATGTAAATTCATCTCCAGTTCAGATTTATTAAAATGTTTGTTTTTGTGTCTTTTCTGTGATCTAGACCCTCTATCATTACCGACCCAGACCCAAAACATCCCAGCAGACCCGATTCCTCCAGAACTTCCTCCTAAAGATTTCCGGAGACGGAAACCAAAGGTGGGAGAGAAGACAAAGTTTACAGGAAAATCAAATCTGGCTTTAGATCAGGGATCTGCAACATTTAAAGTCTAAAGAGCTAAAAATTAAAAATGTTTTAAAAGTTAAATTACCGCCTTAAAAAAGACAAACTCTCTTCTGATGAAACTCAGTGGGAATTTGAAAGAGCAAACATCTTATTAATGATTATTAGGTTCATTAAAACAATAAAATGTTTCATTAAACAGCCTTAAATTTATTCATCTACAATAAAGTTTTAAACATTTTAAGATGTATGACATTTTAAAATTTTAAATGTCATTTTCAGATCTTTAGAATCATAGAATCGCCTATTTTTATAGTGTTGTTCTGTCTTAAGTTTCATTCCTACCTGCATTTAAAAAGGTCTTAAATGTGACTTAGTGAAACCTGCAGATACGCAGGAGGAAGATCAGAGCCACAGATTGATAGATATTTATAAGGTTAAACTTGAAAACAACAGGAAGTAAAACAGCATTTTTTTTCACAAGTACAAAATCTGCATGTTGTTGTTATTGCATCTATTTTTAAAATCATTTGTTTTTTAGCCAACGTTATGAAGGTCCAACAAGCCTCAGTTTGCAGACTGCTAATCTAGATTATGAAATATTAGCGATAGATTTGTTCCAGTTCCCAGTTCATCCCGTCAGATTTGTAAAAGTTTTTTTCTCCGTCTTTGTTCCTCAGGATCTCCCAGAATGCCCCAGCCCCGTATTGAAGAAACCTCCTGTGAGTTCCTCCTCCAGATAAACTGAATAAACTCATTTTAATTTGTTTTAATCTTCTCTCTTTCTGTCTTCAGGTCTATTTTAAAAAGATTTTTCACGGCTGCCCTCTGAAAATAAACTGCTCCACAACCTGGGAAAACCCGACGTCCAAAGGTTCCTTCCTGACCCGAACCGCCGGCTGTTTTATGTTTTCTCTGCACTCTAAATCACACGTGTCAAATTTAAGGCCCGGGGGCCAAATCTGGCCCATCAGAGGTTTTTATGTGGCCCTCTAGACTCCAGACGCCAAATTACATCAATCCATCCCTCCAGTTTATGTGATTGTCTGATCACAGAAATTCAAATTCAATTCAAAAAAACTTTACTGATCCTGAAGTAGATAAAAGTAAAAAAAAAAAAAAAAAGTAAATAAATATTTTATTTTATCACACTAATGCCCAGATCTAAGTGATGCTAACTCCCACCTGCAGGTGGCAGTATTTGTTTTGCTCCACTGCTGCCTGAGCCTCAGTTAATGTCAAGGTGAAGTTCATGTTCAATACGGCCAATAACAAAAAAATCACATTTATCATCACACAGAAGTGAAAAATGAGCAAAATTTATTGCATATAGTTTTAAATTAGCGCCAGACAATCTGTAATTTAAATTGCAAAAAAATATCACAATTTAATTTGATTAAATTATCTTAATTTAATTAAGATAAAATTAAATCTTAAAGATTAAGATAATTTCATTTATCTTAATAAATTAATTAATAAATAAATTAATTTTGTTAAATGTTTTCAATAAAAAATTTTAAAGTTTGTAAAAATAAAAAAAATAATTTAAAAAGTTTAATTAAAATTTTAATTTTTTAATTTAAAAAAAATTAATTTAAGTATGTTGAAAGCTAACATACTTAGCTTTTCACACAGCTAAGTTGTGAAAACATATATTTATACTAAAGTTTTCCACATATATTAAAATAGACAACATGCAGCCAAAAGTTATTTCTAATCATAATAATACATCAAATTCACATAAAGCTGTTAGGACACTACAGTATAAGATGCTTCATAAGAGAAAAAAAATTATAAATTTGTTCTAATTGTGAGTTTGAAGCTTTTTATCGACACTCGGCAACAGAGGAATGGAAATGAGATAAAACAGTATATAGCATAAAAAATCAGTGTAATTGTAGAAATAGAAAATTCATTGAATGTATTTTGAAAATAATATATAAATAATGATGAATGGTTATTAAATAATACAATATTTTTTGATTGAAAACAGTTATGAAATCAAATATGGACTCAGCATTATTTAATTTTAAAAATTTCTTACTGAATGCAGACGCAGCTACTTATTTTATTCTACCAGTTTAATGGGTTTCAGAAACACATTCTAACCAACCGGCCCTTTAAGAGCACAGGTGATTTTTATATGTTCCTCCTCTTCCTCCTCTTCGTCCTGCAGAGCAGCACCTGATCCTGGGGGCCGAGGAGGGGATCTACACCCTGAACCTCAACGGCTCTGAGGCGACCATGGAGCTGGTACGGTCCGCCTTAAACTCTCTGAACATTCAAACTGAAATAAAGGTTTTAACGTGGTGTTTGTTTCCTCTCTTCCAGTTATATCCTGGGAAATGCTCCTGGGTTTACACCATTAACAACGTCCTCATGTCTGTGTCAGGTAAATTATCACAGCTGTTCATTTCAAACCAGTTTGGTTTATTCATGCTGCAGGAATTTACAACACGTGTCGACTCCTGGCATTTTACACACAAATATCATTTAAATTCAATCATACAAACTTACTAATGTTTTCTACAACAAGTAACAAAATAATAACTTTGTTATTATTAGAAATAACTGTTATCAAATTTATGTAGTGCTTTTTAACACACTCAAAGATACTACAAGACAAAAAAATAAAAGAATTCTAATTTTGAGTTTGATGCTTTTTAGCGACATTAGACATCTGAGGAATGGAAATAAAAAATACAGTTTTAAGAAGCAGTGCGTTACGCTCAGTTTATTCATCAAATTAGTTAATTTTTTTCTGTTTGTGGAGTTTAAAGTGCGTATTTAAGCACATTAAATTATATTTGGTGTATGAACTATTAAAATAAGTATTAAGTGTTAAAGATTTTCCAATGCTAGACGACATATTTACTGATATTTTTTGTTTGATGAGTAAAATTATATTTTTTTATGTAATACATTTAATTAATTTTTACAGTGATAAATAAAAAACATAACAGACATCAGTTTGAATATTTATCCATTTTTTGTTTATTTAAAAGCTCAAAAGATTTAACTATCCTCTTCATTTCCACCAACTTATTCATTGTTGTCATTACTATGATTAGCAGTATTGATTGTAGTTTTTATTAAACCTTTCTTTCCCCTTAGAGTAATAAATTTTAAACTAAACGTGACGCCAATGAGTAAAAAAATCAACTTAGCATCGCAATCATTCATTTTTCCACAGATTTTTGCAAACAGAAAGCAAATATGCCTAAAATAAACTAAATGTAACCCTTCTGAGTGGAAAACGAAGTGAAAATGTCATCTGAAATAAATAAAAATCACAATTCCTAAATTTCCCGGCTGGCCACAACACAGAGGAGAAATTAGTTAAAACAAAATGACGGGAAACCCCCAAAAAACAAACTTGCATAATTCTGTATATTGTTGACATTTTATCGCTCACTCTGTTGGAAGCGCTTTGCTTCCATCTGGTGGTCAAAGTATGAACTGCATGCGGTTCATGGAAGTCCACAACAATATTTCAATAAATAAAATTAACCCTTTGCTAAATTGGGCAAAAATATATATATTTAGACTTACTCATGTTTTCAATTTATGATATATTAAAATAGACAACATGTAACCAAAATTACCAGTTATTTATTAATAATAATATATCAAATTTACATAGAGCTGTTTAGGACACTCAAAAATGCTTTAAAAGAGAGAAAAAAATGATTTATTCTAATTTTGAGTTTGAAGCTTTTTAGGAACTCTGGGCAACTGAGGAATGCAAATAAGAAATACAGTATAGAATATTAAGAATCAATATAATTGTAGAATTCAAAATTAAATCAAATATTTTGATTATGAAGCCTTAAATCAAAGCACATTTCATACTGCAAAAGTCAGCCAGGGACCTAATGGAACTATGCAGACACTGCATTTAAAACACTAATGAATATTTTTATAGAATTTCAACATTTTGTTTGAGTAAAATCAGCATCAATAAAATAATGAATAAACTGGGATTAAAAAGTGTTTCATTCCTTAAGTGTCTGGTGTATCTAATTAGCATCATAGCTACATTTACACTGATGGTGGGTGAAATGTTCCCATTTCTAATCTCTAATTAATTTACAGCAAATACATAAATAATAAAACTGTTTGTAAAATTTAGATAAATAAAATTAGCCTTTAAGGGGTTAACCATCAAACCTGCAACTTCAGCTGCAGCTCCTTTCAGCTGAACTTTGTGGATTTTGTTAAAGGAAAATTTCTCTAAAACTGAATAAAACTGATTGTTTTCCAGGTAAATCGTCGCAGCTTCACTCGCACTCACTAAAAGAATTATACGAACAGGCCAGGAAAGACCAGCGGATGGTTCCCTTACCGACTCACAGGCTGTTGTCACGGTAACAGAGGGCTTTATTTCATCCGCCATTTTATTTCCCAGTGAAAAGATGGAAGAATTCGCCTCGCTAAAACTGTGTTTTGTTTAGAAAATGTCCGGTGACGAGTAAAATACCGGATACCAAAGGCTGCAAGACCTGCGCAGTCGGTGAGCAGGAAAACCCGCGTCACTTTTAATCTTAATTTATAAGTATCTGTAAAGACGGATTTTTGGTGTGTGTTTTTGTTTTTCCAGGGGGAAACCTGTTCCTCTGCTGCGCTCTGGACTCCAGCGTGGTTCTGCTGCAGTGGTACGAGCCGATGCACAAGTTCATGCTGATCAAGGTACGCGCCTTTAAACGCCGCAGATCAGAAAAACCACATGAACTCAAAGGAGATGCACTAACCAGGGTAAAAATCTGACTTTTAGAAAAGTTTAGGCAGCAACTAGCAATTATTTTAATCTATTATTCTAATGATTAATCGGTTATTCTGATGATTAATTGATTATTCTGATGATTAATCATTTATTCTAATGATTAATTTAAAAATTGGGTAAAATATTTGGCACATTCTGCAGATTTCTTTATTGAACCACTTCACCTTTTTATACAATATTAGAAATGTAGTAAAATATTTTTCCAAATAGGAAAATAAATATTTTATTGCCTAAAACCCAATAAAATAACAACCCTTTAGTGATCAGTTGATCATTTGTAGCAAAAAATCTGCAGTTAAAAAATGCTGACATGTGAAAAGTTCAGCCCTTTTTTTTTTTTTGATTTAGCATCAATACAGCATTGAGCTAATCTGCAATTTGATCAATAATTTGATGCTTAGTAGGAGATTTTTACAGAATGTGAACCAGGTAAAGCTGAAACTGCTACTTGATAAGTTCTGGATAGAAAATACTTAAAGATAGATGCTTTAGTTTTTAAGCGTTTAACGACACTAGACTGCTGAGGAATGGAAATGAGAAATACAGTAGATATTATTAATAAGCAGTGTAATTGCTTATTACTACAGAAGTAGTAAATCCTGTATGTTGATTATGTGAAAGGCCTGTTTGTGAGTCAATTTTGTCTAATCTCGAGTGAAAATTGGCAAAATAAAATACTTGGTAAGATTTTGTGTTTTCGCAATGTGCCGATTAATCGATCGTAAACTAGTTGAAGATTATTTGAATAATGGATGATGTGACTGTTTCCCAGAGGGGAGGTCTGAGTGAACGCTGTCTCCCTGCCTTGCAGCACTTCGACTTCCCGCTGCCCAGCCCCCTGCGGGTGTTTGAGATGGTGGTGCCGCCGCTGCAGGAGTACCCCCTGGTGTGCATCGGCGTGTCGCGCGGCTGCAGCTCCAACGCGCCGGTCAGGGTGGAATACATCAACCTGAACTCCAACACGTCCTGGTTCTTCAACTCCGGCATGGGTGAGCTGCCGTCCCCCTCAGGACGTTTCCCAGCAGCCATTGCGTCGAGTCGCTGACGGCGTTTCTGTCCCCACAGAGAAGCCTTGTCCCGACGTCGTCCAGGTCAACCAGCTGGACGGAAACTCGCTGCTGGTGCTCATGGAGAGTAAGTCCCACTGTTACTGTAGTAACACTAATAACATAACAAAAACCGGAATGAATAAAAACGGTAATTAATGGGGAAAAACTAAAACTAACATTATGCAATTATTGATGTAATATCCTTCATTTTTGTGTCTATGAATCTGTTTATTAGCCTTTTTTTACCCACTCAACCAGCTTATGTCAATTTACGGCCCTCCGTACTGCATAGACCTCAAAATGGCTGCAGCAAACATTGGGATAAAACTCCAGAGTCAGCTGACTTTCAACAGTAATAATTTATATTTAATGAAAATACTGTCATCTGTTTAGTATTCATTACCCAAACTACATAATCACAATATTTAACCTTTTTCAATTCTGCGCCAAAAAATTAACCAAAGTATATAAAAAAAAAAACTAAACTGAATATTTAACTAATATTAACTAATAAAAACTAGAAAGCACACTGTAAAAAGTAATTAAAATTAACAGAAGCAGCCAGACCTGATGTATTATATCTAAATGATTTTCTGCTTATTATTATTCTCCTTCTGTCAAATAAATGGGCTTTTTGAGTTTAAATATAAACAAACACATGAAATTAAATTTATTCTCCTGATTCAGTTAAATTCATGGTAAAGGTAGTAAATTTGGTAGATCTTCCTAAGGTCTAGTTAAAGTCTCTTGCGCCTACATTCTACAACAAATATGAAGTCGGCCATCTTGGATTTTAGCTAACCTATCTCAGTATTTTCTTCTTTGTTCCTTTTTTCTTCATTTTCTTTTTTCTTTCTCCAGTTTTATTTTAATTTTTTTCTCTTTTTTTGTTTTATTCTCAGATATTTTCCTTTAATAGTTTTTGTCAAATGTTTCAATTTTTTTTTGTTTTCTTTTTTTTCTGTTTTACCTTAAATTATTTTTTGTTTGTTTTCTTCTCCTTTCTGACTTTATTTTCTTTTCTGTTTTTATTCAGTTTTTTATTTAATCAGTTTTTTCCTTTGTTTTTCTATTTTTCTTTTATCCTTTTTTTAATTTAGATTTTTCCTTTAATTTATTTTTTGTTTCAATTTTCTTATTTTTTATAATTTTTCCTTTTTCTCGTCTTTTTTTCTTTATATTTTTTATTTTCTATATTTTTCTTTTTCATTTTTTTCTCTCTCATTTTTCTTCCCACTCTTTGGTCTGAACTCTGGTGGGTTGATCCTCGTTTTAACTCTTGTTTTTTCTGCAGGGTCGGTTCACGTCGTCAACCTGGAAGGAGAGCTGAAGACGAACCGACATTCACCTCAGGAAACCATTTTCTCTCATGACGTTGAATCTATAGGTGAGAAAAACCATCAATCAGCTGATAAATACTGATCACAACTGAACAATTAGCTATCATTGTTCTCATTGAAAGGCCAAAATACTTCCTGTTAGACTCGTGCAGATGTTCTAAACTCCTTCATTCTGAATAAGTAATTATATTAAAAGTACTTTTTTGTCTCCAGCGTATTTTGAAGACACACTTTTGGCTGTTTGGCGTCACGGCTGGCAGAGGAGAACGAAAAGTTTCACTGAGGTTCTGGACGAAATGACGGATCACAGGAAGATCTACAGGATAGTGAAGTCAGACAGGTAGGCCGCTCACCTGCTGCTGCTGCTCTCAAATTATAGAGTCGGTGAGGGACGGCAGCCATGTTGGTTTCTGTTTATGTCAATAATAGTCTGATTTTCTTTTTTGATAAATTTGCAGAAAGTTCTACATTTCTGGGTTTTTCTGTCAAGACGCTGAGTTCGTTCATGGGAAATAATTTGAACTTTTTCTATTTTAGCTAAATTTAACAGGCTCTGAATACTTTCTGTATCCACTGAACATTTTTATAATAACTGAAGGTGACATAGTTACTCTGTTGTGCTATGAAATGACTCTGTGTGCCTGGAAACACATAATATCTCCCCTATAAAGAACATTTCATCTGTTTCTTTAATTGTTTTTTGTTCTCATTCGATATTAAATATTTATTGACGAAAAAGAAAAACACAAGATATTCCAGGGTGTCTTTATATTTTAAGTTCAGTGTTTGCATTGGTGCTTGATTCCTTGAAAATTGTGTTTTCAGGGTTTGGAAAGTGCTTGATTTCTGTATAAAGTCCTTGAAAGTTCCTGATATTCAAACTGCTCAGTTTTGTAATAAAGTGCAACTTTAATGTTTGATTAAAAGCCTAAATTTGGATAAAATTACTTGGTTGAAACCAAATATTGTCATGCACTAATAAATAGTTGTTTTTTTTCTCACCGTCTGAAGTTAAATCAGAATAAACTTTTTTTATTTTAGGACAGTTAGAATCACAAAATTTTGTTTTATTTGCTAAATGCCAGAAAATTTAGAAAGAACTTTTTTTTTTTTTTTTACTTTTTTGTATTTTGTGTTTCTTTGCTCTTGAAATAAAGGTCGTCTTCCATTTCATATGTTTAGCAACATTGTTGAAATTGGCATTTCTAAATATATCAATTTTATTTTATTTTACCCAGAATACTTTCACAAGACTGTTAATAATAAATGATATCATATGATAGTGAGTTGAAACTGTGCTTTTTTTAGATGATTTTTGTTGTTTTTATCTCCAGAGTTTGAAAATGCACCTTGGAAAGTGTTTGAATTTTGCAGAATGAGCCGTGTTAATTAGTTTTAGTTAGTTAATTTATTTAAATTTGCTTTGTCCTGCAGGATGGTGGTCCTGGAGACGCGTCAGGTCGAGGACCAGCTCGGACTCTCCAACCTTTACCTCCTGGAAGTCGCTGAGAACTACGTCCTGCTGCCCTGACGCTCCGCCGCGACGACTTCCTGATTCCCAAAAATCAACTGGAAATGAAAAACAGACCATAAAACAGCAGGCAGAACATTTGTTGAACATTTGCTGCGACTCTCTCAGTATCTTATCTTGAGGCAGAGGAGGAAGTGACGACATGAGGAGACGGTTTGCAGCTCTTCTCCCTCGGTCAGATGGAGCCTGCTCTTTATTTATGCTCTTTTCCACTCTGGAGACACCAGAGTACTGAGAAAACCCTGAAAACGAGTGAAGGAAGGTCCCACTGCAGCCTCCTTCCTGCACAGTGTTATTGATCACAGCCTGCAGGGACTGACAAAATGGCTTCCGTACGTTTCCACAAACAAGCTGCTGTGCTGCGTTGTGTGACCTGAGCTTGTGCGTCAGTGTTGCATCTTCTGTGTGTGTTACTGCCGTTACACTCTAATAAAGGTAAATAACACAACAAGAGGCTGGCTGAGTGTCATTAAGGGATGGGAGAGGAGCAGTATGGAGCTAAATTGGGGCCACAAAGTTTGTTTAAAAAAAAAAAAAAAACTTTTAAAACCGTGAATCTGAAAAGTAGTTTTTAACTTTTTTCACTTTCAATTTTTTTTTGTTTCAACCTTTATTGCTCCAATTTAGCGCCACATTGCAGGAATTGATAAAATTCTCAAAATTTTCTTACTCTAAAATTTTGATTATTTTAGAGTAATCAAAATAATAGAAAGTCAGAAATTTTTGAAAATTTCTGACTTTCAAAAATTTTCAAGTTTTGAAAGTCAGAAATTGCTGATTTTTTTCTAGAAAACCTAAAACCTATGAGATGAATTTAAAATTCTGGCATTTTTTAAACTTCTCAAACTAAGAAGTTCCAAGTTTTTTCTTAATGTTTTTTCAAAGTAACAAAAATTTTTCTAGCAAATTTTTAGACTGTTGAAGTCTAAAAATTTCAAAGTTTTTTGTAGAAATTTTTGGAGATTAATCTCAAACTTTCTGAGTTTTTTTCCAGCAAATTGTCAACCTTTGCAGCTCAGAAATTTCCGAGTTCTTCTAGAAAACTTCTAAGACTAATAAAAAAAAAAATTTTGCAAATTTTTGACTTTTCAAACTCAGAAATTTCCAAGTTTTTCTCCTCAAATTATTATTTTTTTTCTGTTAAATTTTGAACTTTTCAAATGTTCACTTTCCTAGAGAATTTCTGATTATTTTAGCTGAAGTTTACTCTTTTATTCTGATGCGTCCTGGGTTTTGTTGTTTTATTGTTTTCCATGTGTTTTAATTGGACCGCGGGTTTCCTCAGCTGGTCCGGTTCGGTGCCACTGGGTGACCCAGCCCGGATGTGTTGTCTCTTCCCTCCCTCGGACCTCACACGCAGTGCCAGGCCCGACCAGCAGCAGCAGACCCACCGCGCCTCACGCACTCCACGCACACTGGAAGCCAGCGGGAGGATGCTGCTGCTCGCAGCCGCTCAGAGAAGCTTCCTCCGCGGGGTTCGGCTGCAGGCGGCGGCGGCGCGGCTGTAGGATGCACCGGACCGGACCTGGCGTGCTGGAGCGGGCCTGGCTGAGCTCGGCTGCTGCTCTCTTCCATCACCATCTGTCCTGATTCGGCTCTTTTATTTTATTTTTTCCTCCCATCGCAGTGTTTTTATTTCCAGGTCAGAACCAGTGTTTCCTGTGGGTCGTTTGCACTAAACATGGCCGGAGATGGCGGCGCTCTGAAGGATATCAATGAGATTAAATCCCAGTTCCGGACCAGAGAGGGCTTCTACAAGCTGCTCACCCTCTCCGACTCGCAGCAGCGGGGCGGCCTGCCGCGGGGCCCGAGCGCCGGAGCCACGCTGGGGCCCGGCGCAGGACCCGGACCGATCCCCGGCGCAGGGGTCGGGCTGCTGCAGGGGCCCGGGGCCGCCGCAGCCTCGTCCTCCTCCAATGCGGCGGCCAACTCGTCCCCGGCGGGCTTCCTGCCGCCTGTCCGGGTCTCCATGGTGAAGCTGCAGCCCGAAGACCCGAGCGAGGAGTCGGAGCGGGTGTGCTTCAACATCGGCAGGGAGCTGTATTTCTACACCTACACCAACATCAAGAAGGTGAGCCTCCGCTTTAGCCCAGCCTGCTAAGCTGCTGGGCGCCGAGTTTCAGCCGCTTTTCATCGCGGGGCCTCCTGGATGAGGGGCGGCCAAAATGGATGCAGAGTCTGGGGAACCTGCAGGAGGCCCCCGGTGATGCTGGAGGAGCAGGAGGCGAGCATCCAGCTGAAAACTCACTCACTGGCTGCGTTTAAAATGAACATTAATAACTATAACAGGACATAGAAAAATGTACATTTCTTAATGGAAACAGCAAATTTTGGAAAAACTCCTAAAGGTTTTGCGCTGTAGGATGAGGTGGTTATTTCGGCCGTATTAAATTACATCTATCTATCTTTGTATTTTGTAATGGAAACACTTTTAGCGCGACACAAGTCACGTGATCAACATCGGATCTTACTACTGGCGGAAACGACAAAGACAACAGGAAGTAGGAGGACAGTGGTTTGCAGCTGGCTCCACCAGAGCGCTCACAAACTGGTGTCCATTAACCCTAAAATTTATATGAAGAAATGTAATTTGCTAAATTGAAACACTGTCATTTAAAAACAAAACTTGTGTTTTTTTTTTTATTAAAAGCTTTTAATGCTGTAGGATGAGGTGGTTTTTCGGCAAAAGTGCAATAGAAACAATTTTTTCAACATCAGATGTTACTATTGAAGAAGAAGATGACAGGAAGTGGCACTCATAATCTATCAGCTAATCAGACGAGACCTGGATGTTTATTTAGGAGTGGAAGCAACAAGCCCCGCCTACTTGGGAGCAGCTATGCTGCATCACCATCCGACCACTTCCTGTCTTCTTCTTCATCATTTCTGCCAGTGGTAACATCTGGCTGTATTTCCACTGCAGTTTTGTAAAATACATCTATTTTGATACTGATAAATTGTCCCAGAAGTTATTGCAATAAATGATAATATTGTTATTTTGAGACCATTTTCAATTAATATAATGGTAATAATGCATGAACATATTCTTACTGACCAATAAACTTAAAATTTTTAATGAACATTTAACACTGGAACTGGAAGACATTTTAAATATTATGAAGTCTCAGTAAAATAAGATTAGTTGAGTCCAAAGCAGAAGATTTTTATCATCCAGTTTTTGGTTGGAAGAGGAAAATGATTAGTCATGAAAATTGAAATTATTGAGCCCATTTTAATTTTCATCTGATTGATTTATTAATTACTGTACCAGGTCTACTCATCTTAGAGCAAAACCCTTTTTTAAAATAAGAAAACAAGAGTTTTTTTCAAAATGATCTTGTTTCCATTAAGCTAATTTATTTTCGCAGTTGTGTGGTCAGTGGCTTTGCAGCCGTTGTGGACCAGGAGTTTCTCCTCAGTGACCTTTCTGCCCTGCAGGCCGTTGACCTCAGTAAACCAATAGACAAGAGGATCTACAAGGGGACCCAGCCCACGTGTCACGACTTCAACCAGTACTCGGCCACGGCGGAGAGCGTGGCGCTCATCGTGGGCTTCTCCGCCGGCCAGGTCCAGTACCTGGACCCCATCAAGAAGGAAACCAGTAAACTCTTCAATGAGGAGGTACGACTTCTGTCGCATTTATTCACTTCTAGGGGAGATCTAGTTCTTCTAATAGATTTCTAGTTTGTGAAATCTTCTACAGTGTGAAGGTCAAAATTCCCTTTAAGACTCTGCACTGCAAAAAATCTAAATCTAAAACTTTTTCATTTTCTGGATGACACTTCATGACAACATTTATGAAAACTTCTTCCTGTTCATTACAGTGTTGCACATTCACACCCCTTCAAATAAAGGGTTACAAAAACAGTTTTTAAATAACAGTTACATACTTTTAATTCTTTAATCTGTGTGTATTTTTAATTGTCATAACAAACAAACTTTGTGGTATTTCCTTCCCGTCTTCCAGAGACTGATTGACAAATCCAAGGTGACGTGTCTAAAATGGCTGCCCAAGTCGGAGAACCTGTTCCTGGCCTCCCACGCCAGCGGTCACCTCTACCTGTATAACGTGGATCACCCGTGTGGAACCACGGCTCCGCAGTACTCGCTGCTGCGGCAGGGCGAGGGCTTCGCCGTCTACGCCTGCAAGAGCAAGACGCCGCGCAACCCCCTGCTGCGGTGGGCCGTGGGCGAGGGCGGCCTGAATGAGTTCGCCTTCTCCCCGGACGGCGTTCACGTGGCGTGCGTGGGTCAGGACGGCTGCCTGCGCGTCTTCCACTTCGACTCGATGGAGCTGCAGGGTGTGATGAAGAGCTACTTCGGCGGGCTGCTCTGTGTTTCCTGGAGCCCCGACGGGAAGTACCTGGCCACCGGCGGCGAGGACGACCTGGTGACCGTCTGGTCGTTCGCCGAGAGCCGGGTGGTGGCGCGCGGCCACGGCCACAAGTCATGGGTCAACGTGGTGGCGTTCGACCCCTTCACCACTTCGCTGGAGGACGACGAGCCGATGGAGCTCAGCGGCAGCGAGGAAGACCTCCACCAGGGGGCGCAGAATAACTCCACGCACTTCGGCCGAGTGCGAACGAGCAGCACGCTGTCGCGGCTCTCGCGGCACAGCTCGAAAGGCGGCGGCTCGCCGTCCGTCACGTACCGCTTCGGCTCGGTAGGTCAGGACACGCAGTTCTGTCTGTGGGACCTGACGGACGACGTGCTGTACCCCCGCCTGCCCCTGTCCCGCGCCTTCACCAACACCTTCGGCCCTTCGCTGCCCAACTCTGGCAGCAGCGGGGTCAACAGCAGCTCTGGCGGCGGAGGGGTCGGAGGCGTGGAGGGGCACCATCACCCCCCGGGCGCCAACACCGGCAGCGCCAACCCGCCGACGCTTCCCCTGCTGCTGCCCCGCTCCCTGTCCCGCTCCAACTCCCTGCCCCACCCGGCGGTGGCGAATGCCTCCAAGGGTCCGGGCGCCTCCGAGGGCGGCGGAGGTGGAGGCGGAGGAGGGAGCAGCGGCGGCGGGGGCAACAGCGCCCCCTTCAGCATCGGCCGCTTCGCCACGTTGTCCCTGCAGGAGCGCAAGTCGGACAAGTCCGGGAGCGGCGGCGTGGAGAAGGAGCACAAGCGCTACCACAGCCTGGGCAACATCAGCAAGAGCAACGACAAGATCAACGTTGCCCCCCGCAGCAACCGGCTGGACGGCGCCAAGGTGCTGGGCACGACGCTCTGCCCCCGCATGCACGAAATACCGCTGCTGGAGCCGCTGGTCTGCAAGAAGATCGCACACGAGAGGCTGACCGTCCTGGTGTTCATGGACGACTGCATCATCACGGCCTGCCAGGAGGGCCTGATCTGCACCTGGGCGCGGCCGGGGAAGGCGGTACGTCTCCACCGAGTCTCCACAACCAAATACTGCAACCAAACATGCTTCCAGTTTAAGGTTTCTGCTGAGCTGTGATGTTAAACTTCAGAGGTCAACAGCTGAAAATGTTCCCTGGAGGAATGGAGATTAGAACAGAGCTTTAGAGCCGCTGTAGATAAAAAACTGGAGTAAATTTCCATCCAAAAAATTTTTTACACTTAAAAATGTTCTAGAAAAAACTCTGAAGTTTCTGAGCTTCAAAAGTCGAAAAAGTTGCTAGAAAGATCTGAAATTTTGAGATTGAATTAGAAATTTTATAGAAAAAAAAAAGAAAGTAAAAAACTTTCAACTTTTGAAACTCAAGCATTTTTTTAAAATTAACCTCAAAATTTGAGGGTTTTTTTCTAGCAAATTTTTGACTTTTCCAACTCTTTCTTCTTTTTTCTTGTAGACAATTTTAATTAATTTAAAGAAAATTCAGATTTTTTACTAGAAATGTTTTGACTTTTCAAACTCAAGATATTTCAAAGTGTTTTCTATAAAATTTCTCCCTTGATGGCAGGAACCTGCTGCAGTTTGACAAGGAATTAAAGAAGAAGAATAAAAGGTTTAGACCTTTATTTATGTCAGATCTGCAGCTGATTCTGGTTTTCTCTCCTGTTCAGAACCTGACAGCACAGAACGGGAACTCACCGAGTGGAACGGTGGTATAGCTGGAGGAGAAGCTTTGCACTCATCCCTCCTCCTCCTCTTCAGTTCTCTGTTCGACGCCACCTTCCTCTTCTCAAACCTCCTTTTGGGGCCAACGACCAGAACCAAACCTCTGATCGCTGAAACGCTGAGGCGGAAATGAACTCTGACCCTGACTCCTGGAATTCCTCTGGAGGAAAATCTCATATTTATTTCCATTTTATGCAAAATGTACAAGTCAGTATTAGAGAAATGGGGTTATGCGGAATAGTTTTGAGCTGGTAGTATCTTACCTGCAGCAGATGGGAGTCAGAGAGATTTCAGGTGAAACTCTGAGAACAGGAACCATCAAGGAATTCTGACTGAAATCCTTTAAAATGCCTAAATTTATGTGTTAAATGTACTTAAAACTTAACGTTTTACTTTAAGTTCGATCTGTAGAAGTCTGCAACCTTTCAGACGTAAAGTTTTATTTCAGGTTTTATTCCTGAAGGAAGCCATTTGTTATTAAGTATGCAGAGAGCTTCTTCCAGATGAGATCACCCTGACTGCTGCGTACTGCAGGTTAGATACTGACTGCTAACACAGACGCCAGAAAAAGAAAGTACACCCTCTTTAACTATTTAAATCCAGCCTCTGGGGAGAAACACATCAGGTTCAACACTGTCGTTATTTATCACACAAAGATGAATCCTAAATATACAATCTGTGTGGTGAAAAAGTAAGTACACCCTTCGTTACAGGGGTTTCAGCCTGGTGCTGCTAATCAAATGCAGAGAAGCAATGGAGCAGTGGAAAACATTCTAATCAGCTGTAAGGTCACTTCAAATTCAAATCCCACAACGCACAGAAACCTCAACCCCTACAGGCTGCAGTTAGCCTGCTAAAGGTCAAAGTTCATGACTGGATGGCTCTGGAGTCTCTTGTCTCTATGAACCAAAAGATTTCTGGGATAACGACTTTTACAAAAAAGCAATTTACTAAAAGAACAACGCAGTCAGAGCGTTAAATAAGTCAAAACTGTACAAAAAGTAAAAGCATTTTGGATCTAAGATAAAAAAAAACAACAAAACGTATTTAAATCTTTTCTAGCCAGAACTCCTCAAGTCATATTTCAGCTTCAACATTGTTCAAATTCTGTAAAGCAAACAAAAAATATCTCATCTTAATCATCATATTAATGATCCAATTACTAATCCATTAATCCAAAAAATATTGAACAGATTTTTTTTTCAAGTTTTTTTTAGGTGCAGATTAAAAATAACATTTTAAAGAATTCTGCTATTGCAATTTAGGCTCCAAAATGTTTATTTTCTTATTTGCATTTTAATGTTTTTCTGATATTGTATAAAGTAATCTTTGGTGGTTCATAAAAAATCTGCAGAATGTGCCAAATTTTTTATCTTAATTAATCATCAGAATAATTGTTTTTTATAATAATTGTTAGTTTCAGATGAAGTTAAACGGAATAATGCTGAATATGAAGCATGGTGGAGGAGGAGTGATGCTCTGGGCTCCAGTTCTGCTGAAACAAATGTCAAAGTTTCTCCACTGTGATCGGATGAAGTTAGGTCAAGGGGTGTACTTAGTTTTTCCACACACAGTTTTTCTATTTTAGTTTGCTCTCTGTTTCAGTTTGGATGTTCTCCCGGTGCAACCGAGCGTTCTCTCTGGGAACTCCGGCTTCCTCTCCACAAACAAAACAAGAATCTGGAGATTTAAAAGAGGGTGTACTTTCTTTTTTCTTCATGTTTTTAATAAGAGAGTTAAAAACTGACTTTTGGATCATTTTTTTTCTGTGTTTTTATATTTTTCTCCTCCATCTTTGTTTCTGACTGAGAGTTTCTTGGTTTGGTTGAGCTGGATTTAAATGCTGCAGCGTTCAGGACGAATTCTCCGCCTTCTTTCCGCTCCTCTTCCTCCGCAAAGCCTCGGCTTCTACATGCAACAGAGCCACGGTCGTTTCGTTTATTTATTTTTGCCACAGGACTGCGTAGTAATTTATACTGTAAATATTAAAAGCTCTATAAACGCAAACGGGAGAGAATGACTCTGCAGCGACGGAGGAGAAAAAAAGCGAAGATTATTAATATATGAAGAAGCTTCTATTGTACATAAACTGTCTGCTGTTTAGGGAGCCTGAAAATGTCACTGTGTTTCTATTTGGTGTTTTTGTCAGAGCGGTCGGGGTTCATCCTGCACACACACACACAGACACACACACACCCACACACACACAGAGGAGCCCATCACGGTGTAGCATCACTGTCACCTGAACTGCCTCTTGCAACATTTTGCACATCCAATAAATCCACAGTGCACAGCTGCGAGCGTTGGGGGGAAAACGTTGCTTTGAAGAAGATAAAAGAAACCTTTAAATCTGAATCACTTCGGTTTGAATTTAAGATGCAGTTTAGAAGCCTTAAAGGGAGCCGGCCAGAGTTGTAAGCAAAATATGCCACAGCTCAGCAGCTCCACACTGAAAAAACACAAAATATTTCCAACTATGTTTGGTGCAAATATCTTAAATAAGACAAAACTTAAAGTAACTTTTCAGCAACCTATAGTAGTCGATTATTACTTAAAGATGCAATATGTAACTTCTATTTTAAAAATGTTTTGATTTTTACATTTTTGTTGAAACTTTCACCGTGTCAGTTTATGAGACATAATTTGAGAAAAAAATCAAGCACCTCTGCCTTCTCCCAGTGCTTGGTAGAAACAACCAATCAGAGCCAGGAGGCGGGTCTTAGCGCTGTCAGTCATGCTTGTGTGCGTCTCTGCTACCCTAGCAGATTATGTTGTCAATACTAATGCTAGTTAGTATAGCTACTGATGACACCAGATAAATAGTTTTCCTGTAGTGGTAAACTACCACAACAGGTAGTTTACCTGCAGTAAACTACCTATAGTGTATTGCTGGAACAGTATTAAGGGATTGTTGACTTAAAACAAGCTCCTATTTGCTGATAAGCTACTTGTAAGTTAGCTTTGTCTTGTTTCTAGTGAAGGAAGATGTTCACTGTAAAAACTAGAACAAAATACTTGGTAAGATTTTGTGTTATTGCAGTGTTTGACCAGAAGGGGGCAATCAGGAGCACTTGAATCAGGGTTCCCATAGGAACTCAGGAAAACTCTGGAATTTGATTCTGGTATTTTCCAGGTTTGGATAAATTTAGGAAAATAAAACAGGAATTTGCAGATATATTTATATTTTCAGACTTTTATTCCTTTAAATTCCTCTCCCTCCTCCTTTTGCCTTTCCTCAATCCGTCCCTCCTTTACATCTTCCCTCATTTCATTTCTTCTCTCTTTTTTCCCTTCCTTATGTCCTTTCTTCTTTCCTCCATCCTGTCCTCCATTCCTTGTTTCCTTTTGTCCTTCCTTCCTTTCCTTGGTGCCATTATGTAACAAATAAAGTCACAAAGCAGGAAATGGATCAGAGTCAAAGATTTGTGTAGAATTTAAAAGAAGCCCAGATATGATCAAATTAGTCACTTTAAATATAATAAGTCATCTTTTTTTCAGTTCTAAAATGTAAAATCTATTGTTAAATAGATTTTAACAATAGATAAAATCTATTTTTTATTTATGAAAATAAATCATCAGACTGAAAGTTTAATATTATTTTAAATTATGATTAAATGCACCAGATTTGAAGTTTCTGCTGCTTGTGTCTGATGCTGCAGCTGTCTGCAAATAAACTAAACAAATCTTTTAGTTTTACATTTTCCGCATGTACATAGAAGAACAAACACGAACCCTGGAAAATTGAGTTGTCCCCTTTTAAAGCTGATTTATGTGAAATGTTAGTTATTTATCAAACATGTTTAGTCCCATCGTATTCCAGCTCATGTTAAACAACCAACAGACATTACAGACAGATCTTTGTTCACACAGCAGGCAAATAAAACACAAGTCAGATGTTTTTCACAGCAGTCTGAACAAACAGCTATACGACGGTGTATTAGGGCCATAGTAAATGGAAAAATGTGGTAAATTTCTGCAAACATTTTGCAGAAAAACAAGGAAATTTCTGACTTCCCAAAATCAAAAATGTTCTAGAAAAAAACTCAGAAATTTTTTAGAAAGAACTTGAAAGTTTTTAAGTTTGAAAATTTGCTTGGAAAAAATCTTGGAAATTTCTGAGTTTGAAAAAACACATAAAAATTCTAGAAAAAATGCAGAAATTTTTGGATTAACTTCAGAAAATTTCTGGGAAAAACTTGAAAATTTCAGAAATAGAAAATGTTTAATTTCTAGACAAATTTAGCTCAGAATTTTTTGAGAAAAAAAAGAAATTTCTAAAATGGTGAAAATATAATTTAAAAAAATTAACACCCCTTTTTTCTCTGTGACAGCCTAAATAAACCAAATTATTGCTGTTTATTTATTTTTTCTGTGTAACTTTACAAACGGTCGGATTCCTGGGTTAATTTGTGCGTTTCTCATGTTTATTGTCAAAGCATGTCCTCCGAGCTCGGCTTAGAACTGGATCGTGGTTCTGGAGTGAGTTTCGATTCAACGCCTTTTCACATCATTGAAGGCAAACAGCATCTGTGGGTTTCTGCTACCTGTGCAGTTTTTCTTTTACAGCACTCTGATCACAAACACTGTCAGAATAAACTGGATTATCTCGTCTCTCTGCGGTTTCATCCCTTCCTTGGTTCTCAATAGTTTATTCAATTAAAAAAATACTTATCCCAAAAGGAAAATAAAACTCTCATAATGTTGTGTCAGTATAATATGAGACAGATAATCTGTGAAAAGATTGAGATTATCCACCTCCTGTCTGAGCTGCTATTGCTGACTGAAGAAATGCACCAACAGCAACCAATCAGAATCAGGAGATATCTCAGTCTGTGTGGCTATTCTAACTAGCATTAGCATCCATTGTGGATTATGTAGGGGAGGGTTGAGCACAAGAGTGATTCACAGCACTAAGTTCATTCACTAAGGGTTCTGCGCCCTCAAGCTCCCAGGCCTCTGGTAGAGGACCCGAGCTAAGAGGAAGAAACACCACCCGCGGTGGGTGAGAAGGGGATTTTAATATATATGCACCTGATTACTGCACATTACCTAAAACAGTGACCTTAGTTGGCCAGTAGAGGGCGGAATTACGTGTGAAGAATCTGCAGCCATCATGGCCATTTCTAAAACTGCTTCACATAAAATACATAAAATCCGACATCATGAAAATAAATAACATGAGAAAGGAGGACAAACTGGTCAAACAAAAATATAGAATTAAAAAAATTTACCTGAGAAATCGTCAAATAAACGGTACAAGATGCAGTTTGCAGAATGACTTTATGTATAAACTTCATAAACATCTGGAAACTGTCATAGTTTTGAGGAATTTGCATCTATAGGTACTAAAATTAGAAATAAAAATTTACGATAATTTGTTTTATTTTGTAGTATTGCCATATTTTCTGCCAAATATATTGTTTTATTATAAAATAAATGCTTCCAGGTATCAAATTTGTATATTTTGTCCATATTTGCCTCCAGAATTACCCCCATATGCCCCCATGCACAGTGATTTCGCTTTTGTGGGACAAAATAGTGCCGTCTCCGTCACCTCCACCCGCAAAGAAGACGTTTCATACAAGCTTTGACCGTGTAAGATTTCAATTTTCAGTTCTCTGCTGGTGGAAATGTGGTTATGTAATACTTATGTACTGAAACGAAACAGCTATAGCTTCGCTCAAGAACCCCCGCCCCTCTTCAAAGCCTATGAAAAGACATAAACAGGACGTAAAGTGACGTGGAGTGGGTGTGTAGGCGACACGGCAGCGTCAAAAGAGTCAAGCTGGAAACGTAGCAACGGCGAAAACAGAAGGATAGAAAATAAAAGCCGTCTTCGCTTCGTTGACCTACTTTCATGGTGCGTTCTAGTCCCACCGGGGAAGGAAGAATTTCTAACTTCACGGACAAAAAAAAGACAATTTGAACGTCCATAAAATTCAAATCAACAATCCGAAAAGGAGTATTTGGAGAAATACTTCCATAATCCCGATACTAAATTTCCAAAAAGGCTACAGCAATGGACTGCTTCCCTGTAGCGTGGATTGTTTGTTTCTCCTTAGAACTGCGATCCACTCAGCTGTTCAACATTAGTCAGCGAATATGCTGGGAGTTTGAATCAACAAAACGCAAATAAATACAATGTTTTGCTAACAACAGTTAGCCTGGATGCTGCCCAGAACAGTAACACTGATGTGACGTCATTTTGAAAGTCTAAATTCCCAGCTATTGTAAACGCACCACAAGATAGAACGTTCGCCATTAACGTTGAAAAGCTGACTTATTTTAGTAATTTAAATTTAAAAAGTGTAACCCGTGGAATATATGGGTACAGTACATATAGTGATTTATTCAATTATTTAAAAATAATCTATTATTATTTTATTCATTACAGAGTTGCGTCATGGCAGCATATGGAGTTCTGTTAACTTTTTTGTTGTCATATATAGCACTCATATTTGTTTGGTTGAATTGTTTCATATTTGGACAATTATTTATTCAGACTGATTATAGAAACATGATAAAATATTACCCTAAATTCTGGTAAACTTATGAGATTTAAATACATATATATATAAAAATAAAACAAGAACTGAGCAAGTTGTAATTCATTCAACCTTAACCTACATTGCTTTTCGGCTCTGAGTTTGTATGAGGCTTTTATTCTGAAAGGGTGAGCGGAAGTGGCCTGTGCTAGCCGTTGGTATCTTTATCCCCGCGCAGTGATATCTGTTTATTCGTCGCTTTTCTGTGCTACAGTGAACGTCGTAAGGAAACAGAGAGACTTTGCTTTGGTGTTCTGATGAAACATGGAGAAGGAAGACGGGGTCGTGGCGGTTAAACGGTGAGGTCCATTTATTTATTACTATTTTTATTTTATGAAAATTGGGTTTACATGATTCAGATGTGGGAGAATTAGCTCGAAATTTCCCGAAGCGAGTTCGGCTGCGATAACAAACAGCTGCATCTCTCTGGTGTTGTGATTAAATGAGCTAAATCCGCTGCTACATGTTAAGCTAATCTCTCCGTTTTGCTTTGCCAAAATGTGTCGCTTTTGGTAAAAATGTGTCGTGTGTGTCGTGTGGATGGGCTCTGGAGGGCCCCTGCGTCTTGTTTCTGCGCCATTGTTTACGCCACGGTCACAGATGGAGGCTTTCTGCGTGGATTCAGCCTCACTTTAATGTCACGTTGTTGTATTGATCAGAATACAGAAATGTCTGCTGAAAGTTTGTGTTTATTTGCTACTTGTTTTGACAGTAATTCCTGTAAAAATGACCTGCAGGAGAAGGTCAGATAGTTCCTCTGTTCTTATTCCATTATTTGATCAATAACTCCAGTGTTTGTATTTGTGTCCCTCTCCCTGCTGCAGGACAGTAATAAAGCTCCTGCTGTAATCCTCCATTACTTAGTAAATATAGTTCACCCACATGGCTACAATCCAGATTATGTTCTCAGTCAGTTTCGGACTCCAGAGGACATAAACACACACTGCCATTCAAACAGATAATGATCACAGTTTGTCCTCTGATCTAGGACAGTTTGTTCTCTTAAACTCCGCCCTCTTGCCAAATTTTTTTCTCTTCTTGTGAATTTTTGTCGGATCTTGACTGCAGAGGTTTTAGTTTCTGACGTCTAACTTTCTTCCTGTTGTTTTTCGCACATTTTTAAACACTTGTAGTCACTTTCAGTGTGACAGGTGTGGAGCAGAGATGTGTTTCTTTTGTTTTCTTTGTTCTGAATTCAGAAGCCAGACAAGTTGTTCATTTAATGCCTGTTTTATTGTGGAATGTTGAACTCACCTGACCTCAGGTGAATACTGCTAATTGCTGTGATCAGTAGCTATGCTAACTACTCCAAGTAATCCAAGCCTATAATTCTAACAGGGTGGACAGTCTGTTTGCAAAAGTGTAAATAAACAGTTTAATTCTGTTGCTATCAATAGCTTTGGGTGATGTGATGCCATATATATTAAGGAAAAGATCATTCATGTATCAGAGTTCAAGTTGATTTTTCCTACTTTCAACTATAAAAATCTGACTCCATATTGCCTTGTTTCTACTGAGTGGTACGGGTTGGCGTGGTACGCTACAACCGACTCGTGCCACACCATTCCTGGGCCCGCTTCAGTTCTGGGCCCACGGTAAAACGGTTTGTTTGATTAGGGTGGTGCTTCTGGCGTCCATTGATTTGAGGGCAGAAAAATGGCACTTGTTGAAATTAATACAAGACATAATAGTTTGTTCTTGCGTTAGCTTGATGTTAGGTGTTTGGGCTTAATGCTGCCTGTCCAGTGAGAGTCCAACTAGCAGTGAAAACACTTTCCTGAATAACCTGGACCATAAAATAGTATGAAATACCGCTTGGGTACAAAACAAAAGCTTACTGCACTGACAACCAAATCTTTTGCATGCAGGGCGTCCATTTTGGGTTTAGACTTTATTCTAAGCATTCTGACCTTAGTGTGGTGTCCTGTTTATATTTGGTTGATTGGGAGTTTGGAAAGTTTGAATTTTAAGTTTAAATGAAACAAATGTTTGCTTGAGGCTCCTACATACTCAGGCTCAATGTGCAGACTTAAAGAACAGTCAGCTGAGATTTTATAGTCAAGTCTACTGATCTCTCTTGATAAATGTCGTCATTTCTCTCCATCCAAATGGATTCTAGCGAATTCGATGAGCTAGTTTGGCGCCTAGCCTCATTTGTTCCCCACAGTCAGTGCAGCACAGAGCGGCAGTCCTTATTGCAACTGGTTGAACATCGGTGGACACCCTCAGGGTAGCAGTTGTTGTTTCCTGAATGGTGAAAATCCTGGCATACTTCACTGAGTTCCTTGGAAATGATTCAGATGATAATTGAAAGTTAAACACTTTCTGCACATAGTAAGAATGCTGATCTGGTATTTTGTATTTCTTTTTTTTTGTTTTTGTTTTTTTTTTTTACAAAATTTGAACCAAGTGAAGCTAAAATTGCCACTTAAGTAATTCTGGATAGAAAGTTTTTACAAACAAAAAATGTTTTTTTTTTAATCTTAACTGGAAAATGTTAGTTTTTGTACAGTTGTTGCTCAGTTATTTTGTGATTAAGCAGTTACTGAATTGGTTAAATATTATTTGAATAATCGATTAATCATGATTAATTGTTTCAGCCTTAAACAGCAGCTTTACATCTACTCTTTCAGCTTCTCTCTATTGCCTCCACTGATTCAAATTATTTTGTGTAAATTATCCTGAAAACACCTGAGGTGTCCTGTGTAATATTTTAGAATATTTTCTTGACCCCTTGTCTCATGTGGCGACCCCTGAAATCAGAAACGTATTCCTCCTGCGGCTTCCTCCCTTACAGTAATCTGCAGAGTCTGTGTGTGGAGTTTCTCATTCCTCCGGAGTCGCGGTGAAGTTTCAGGACAGCTGTGGCAGTGGGCATGACTTGGCATGCTCAGCCGCTTACACACGGCGGCAGCTTTTGGACCTTAATCTGGATCTGGTCCTGAGGCAACGTGATCAAACTGAAATGTGTCGTGTCTGTTTACGCGGCGTGTTTTTGTTCTGTAAACTGCACTTCCTGTTCTCAGTACACAGAGTTCTTCAGTTTGAGGACGTCACAGTTGGCTCAGACAAACCAGCCAGCCAGGAAGAGATCACCGTGTTTTATTAGCTGTAAACTAGTTAAACTGTAAATGAGAACAACCCAAATGATCTAAAAGGTGTTGCAATCATCAGTCAGCTCTGAGGTTTTGTTTTTTGTTTTTTCTTTCATTCGCTCAAGTTTAACTCTGATGAACTGAAGCTGGAAGTTTATATCGCCGTTTATCCTGAGTGAAATTCCAGCCTCTGGTTGCATCACAATGCCTGCAGCAGCTTGGCGTTATGCAGCAGCTGCACAGTTTTAACAGTTTTAAATGGCGGAGCAACCTGAAGTAATGAAGAAATGCATTTCATTGCAAGTTGCTACCAGCTTTACTTGGCAACAAACTGAAGATTTCCCGTTTGAAATCGTTCCAACTGCGTCACATCAAGAGCTTCTGTATTCAATTCTGCAGCCTTAACATGTTTTCCTCCAGGATTTACAGCTTTTCTCACCCTGCCGAAGAAAAGCATTCCCTCAGCATTATGCTCCCACCACCATGCTTCACTATGGTGATGTGCAATCTCATTTTTCTGGACACGTTGTTTTGCTTCATACCAATAAGTAACTTCTTTTGTTTTTTGCATTTGACCTGAGCAGCTTTTTAAGGCTGCATCTAACAGTTGTTTTGGTAATTTATCATTCTGATGATTAATCGATTTATTCTGCCGATTAAACAAATTATTTTGATGATTAATCGGATAAAAATACCTGACATTCGGCTGTTTTGTTTTTTTTTAATTAACCACTGAAGCTTATTTTATAACATATTAGAAATGCATAAAACAATGCAAATAAACAAATCATTCAATTCCTTTTTTAAATAAAAAAATGTTTATTTAAAATAAATGATGTATGTATATGTGTATGTATGTGTGTGTGTGTGTGTATATATATATATAAGTAACCTCTTTTGCTTCTCCTGATGTCTATATATAGAACAGACTTTTCTCTATAAAGCCCTGAAGACTCTGAACGCAACTTCCTTCTTCACCAAATGTAAACAGAAATAGAGTGGCGTCAGATTTTAGTGGTTGGAGGATTTCTATTTTGCCTTTGGCTAGAGAACACTATTTCCCCTGCTACTGCTTGGCTAATGCGTTTGTTTTGGTTGTATTTACCCAGAATCCCCTGCGCTGTCGTCCACATCCTGGTTTTGGAGCGGTCTCTTGTCTGCTTAGTGTTTAAATATGCATTCAAACTGAACCAGAGTTCACTTCAACCGAACACAGACTGAGGTTTGTAGGAGGACCAGAGTTCACCTTTTGGTTCGATTAGCATTCACACCTCCCCAAACGAACCGGACTTTCTAGTGAAATGGACTGGAGTTGGATTGAAGCAGACTGAACAGAACTGTTTACTACCTGATCTCAGCATCAGAAGAAGAAGAAATGACAGTAAACAGATTTCAAACCGATGAGTCAGAGAGATGAGTTTGGTTGTTTTGTTCCGTGTTTGAGCTGCGGTCATTCTGGATTCAGAGCCTCTCTGCTCTGGTCCTGCCGGTTTCAGGTGAATCTGTGTCTGCAGCGTTCCTCCAGCCTCCTCCCAGGTTTTATCTCACTGTAATCTGCTGCAGGTATTTGACATTTGACCCCTTGCTGAAGCTCATATGCGTGGTTGAAATCGTGCATATGCGTGTCTGTAGGGTTTCTGAGTTCAGCATGCCTATCAGAGGGGGTAAAGAAGTCCTCTGCTGCTCCCTCCTCCCCCTGCAGAAACTTTCACAACAACCCACAACGTGGTTCACGTGAGCAGAGGCGGCGCGCCACGCGTCAGATTCACTTTTAGGAAACCGCAGGAGGCTGATGGGAACTGGGATGTTCTGGCAGAAAACGAAGTCTGGAATTATTCATCATGATTAATCGATTATTCAGTTAATCTACTAATTTAGTTATTGATTAATTGTTAACCAGAGAAGACTCAATAAAGGAAAATTTGCTGAAAGAACAACAAATCCAGAGCAGAATTAAGCCAGAACTGCTAAAAAAAAAAATGATATATGTTTTGCATTTAAGATAAAAAAAAAAATTCCTTTTCTGTAAATATTCTTTACTCATAACTTCTCAAATGGCAGTTTTAGCTTCACTTTGTTGAAATTCCTTTAAAAACTTCTTGTTAAGAACTTTTAGCTGTGCAGTTATTAATCTGTTAATCTAAAAATAATCAGATCACATGTTAACGTTGGACATTGACACAAATGATTCACTAAAGGAATGCTGTTATTGCGTTTTAAGCAATAAAATGTTTTTTTGGATTTAAAAAAATTATTGAAAAATTTGATTACTTGCATCCTTTAATGTATTTTTTATGTAAAACTAAAGACTGTAGTTAAACAAAAATCTGCTTAATTTGCCAATATTTTTTTTATATGGTGAATTTATTAATCGTCAGAATAATCAATTAATTGATTAGTAAAATAATTGTTAGTTGCAGCCAGAGTTGGAATCCCTCAGAAGAAGTAAAAAGGAAGTGATTTAGATTCCCACAGGAGTCAGGAAGGATGGATAAACATCTCAGAGGAACGAAAGCAGGAGAAACATTTAGTTTCCTTCTCAGATGATCGTCTCCTCCAGCTCTGAGGCGACGTGAAGCAGGATAAACATTTTATTTTCTCCCCACACATGGTGGGAGGGTCTGTGTGTGTTCTCTGGTCCGGTCCGGTCCGGTCCAAACCGAAGACTGAAAAGCTGCAGAGTTCACTAGGTTTCCTATAGGAGGAGGAGGAGGAGGAGGAGGAGGAGGAAGGGGCCGGCTCCAGGCTGTGCTCCATGTCACAAGTTACAGATCCTGCTGGTATTTTTCCACTTGAGATTGTTTTGCTAGCCTTGTGAAGTGGGTGTGGGACATCCATGGGTGGACTGGCTGTGTCTGATTTTACTCTGATTAGCTCAAGCTGCAGCACGTTTAACATTTTCACTTCTGTCAGGATCCAAATAGCTGCAGCTTTATAATGTATTTAACAGCAGGTGACAGGAATCAGTCGATCTGGACGGATTTTACAACCTGAGAAACAGAAACCATTCAGATTGGAGATCTGATTTTTACCGGCCAGCACCGATTTCTGGTTTTCTTTGAGGTCATCTGCTGATTTGGACTCTTTCTGATTTTTCCTTTCTAAAACCTACAAATACACACAAACACATTTGTGTTTTAATTCAATCTAAACTGTTTGGTGCTTCTAAATATAGCAAGAAAGTCACTGAGTTGGCAGCAGTGGGGTGATTATTGATACCTGCATGACCTGATGGCCCGGTCTGTCAGTGGAACCTCCAACTGCAGGGCAGAAGAGGACAGCGGCTGATTTTTAGATATTTGCTGATGATGATAAGATCAGCTTCATTTTAAGTCGATAAATCGGTGCTGCTATATTGCATTGTGTCGTCGACTTCACTGTAATCTCTCAAATCAAGCATACATGTGGTGACAGTGGAGAGTAAAAGCTCCTGTTTAACAGGAAGAAACCTGCAGCAGAACCAGAACCGGGCTCGGTACCAACGACAATCTGCTTCATGCTCCTCCTCTTCCTCCTGCAGGAGCAGCTCGGAGCAGAGGAAGCTCCGCTCTCGCGATGCGGCCCGCTGCCGGCGCAGCCAGGAGACCGAGGTGTTCTACGAACTGGCCCGGACCCTGCCGCTGCCGCGCCGAGTCTGCACCCACCTGGACAAGGCCGGCATCATGAGGGTGACGCTCAGCTTCCTGCGGATGCAGCAGCTCCTGCGACCCGGTGAGAAGGAAATCCTCTGGTTTCGGTGCAGCAGAGTCTCTGGATCGATGTAGATAAAAGCTTGTTTATAAAAACAACTTTGTGTTATACTTATATTTTTTTATTATGTCAATAATAATTTTATCCAGATTAAAAATGAAACGCCTACATCTGCATCTCCGGGTAAAATTTGTATCATTCTGAGTTGCAGATGGGGGCCGCGCAAACTCAATTCAAGGACCTCAAATGGCCCCTGAGCCACTCTTTGGACACCCCTAACTTGACTAACATCATTGTTTATCTTTGCAACATTTAATGCCACAAACATCACATAACTTAGATTGAATTCTCTGTGTTTGGATCCACTAAAAAAACTAAAACTCTAATATTCATGGTGTCTGCACGTCCTTACAATGTCTTAAGAGTAAATTAGCCTTAAATATGCTAATTATAGGTCTAAAATTTTGTCATTCAAACGTACATATAGTCTTTTTTGTGCCGGACCAAAATGTTTTAACCAAAAATAGACACAGACACAGTTTCTGTTAAAGTTTCATAATTTTTTTTATTATTTTTTGTTACTTCTGTGAATCATTGTCAGTTTAAAATACCAACATTTCCACTTAACTTTAAATTTTGGCCTGTCTAAATTTTATTTTTTAAATATAAAATGAATGATAATTTGATCAGTTACGCAGTACTTGAGTAAACTTTTTACCAAATACTTTTCAATAATTTCTTGGATGAATACTTTTTACTGTTATTTGAGTTTAATGTGTTGCAGTAAAGCTACTTTTAGCTGAGTATAACCAGCTGTGGTTGGCATTAAAAAGCTTTACTTTCTGAAACCTGCAGAAACTCTGATGTTGTTTTTTATTCCAACAGAAGAGAGTGTGAATGAAGAGGAGGAGGATGAAGATCCGATGGACGCTTTCTTTCCCCAGGCGTTGGCGGGCTTCGTCATGGTGATGACCGAGGAGGGCGACATGGTGTTCCTGACGGAGAACGTCAACAAGCACATCGGCATCACGCAGGTTCTGCCCGGTTCTTCCTCCGGTTCCGATCCCGGTCGGATTCCTCCTCCGTCTGACCGGCTTGTTTTCTGTCTCTCAGCTGGAGCTGCTCGGCCAGAGCGTCTACGACTTCGTCCATCCCTGCGACCAGGAGGAGCTGCGAGACCTCCTGACTCCACGTCCAGGTCGGAACCGCAGAACGGCGTGTTTATGGATCAGAACGAACTCAATCAATATGAATAGTTTATGGAACAACTAAAATAATTCATGAATGAAAAGGAGCAGAAAGGCGTATAATCTTTTATCTGCCATAAGAAGAAATTTTTCAAATACTCAAAAAAACCACAACAAAACATGAGATTATCCAACCCCATGTTTTTATTTTTGTTATATTTTGAGTGACTTTTGCTTCTGTGTCTTCAGGTCTGAGTAAGAAGCTGAAGGCGGAGCAACCGAGCGAGAGAAACTTCTTCCTGCGAATGAAGAGCACCCTGACCAGCAGGGGGCGCACCGTCAACATCAAATCTGCCACCTGGAAGGTAAAGAGAGAGAAATCTGGTTATTTACTGGTTACTTCTTTTCTAAAGTAATTAATTTAATACTTAGTTTCATAAAAAAAAAAAAAAACAATTCACAACCTGAATACGCTTGAAACAATTTACTTTTCAGCCTATTTCTATTCTTTTTGCATATTCCATCTTATAACATTTAATCAAATAAAACCACCTCTTTTTAAAACTTTTGTTTTGCTCTTTTAAAGTCATGAACTCCAACAGTTGAAGGACTTTGTTGAATATTTAAACCTATTCTTTGTAAATCAAGTATTTCTGACTATTCCACCATAAAAAAGTTATTTTTGTTTTAACTCGCCTTTGTTCAAATAGATAATAAAATAATTTAAATAAATCTTTCCTGTGCAACAAATTAATAAAGTTTACATCTTTTAAAAGTTAAAGTGCAGGGAGGAGTAATAATGATTTAAACAAAATCTGTATTCATCTGAGTAGCAGGATGCCGGTTACCATGACAACGCACGCTTATCTGGGATTGTCGTGAGACGCTCAGAAACAAAGTCACGATTTTGTAACGCAGTAACTCAAACGTATTATTACTTTTATTTGCGGTTACTTTACCTGATACTTGGAAAAACAAAAAGTAATCGGATCACAGTAAGGCTGTACTGCTGATGCGTTCCCAGCATGCAGCTGAGGGTGAAATCACTGCGTGGCGTTGAGGTTAAATTTGTCCCTCATATGAGTCCAGGATGAAAGCGAGACGAGGCGCTGAGTGTTTCCGTGGAGACGAGCCAAGGTTGCGTCAACGCCTCCGCCAGCGATCCCAGGAACTCGGAGCGCGCCCGGCTCGGCTCTGCAGAGCACCGGACCTGTCACTTACAGTCCAGACACGCTCCAGCAGATGGTACCGCTCAGGCTAACTGAGCGGTACCACTATGAACTTTGACATTTCATGCAAAACCCTAGAAAACTTTTGCTTTAATTATCAAGATGGATACAGTTATTAATATTTGATCGCTGCATCTCTAGTGAAGATTTCATTTTTGGAAAATCAGGATTTTTTTTTTTTTTTTTTTGCTCCAATCTTGTTTTACAGCTTCTGTTTAGTTTTTATTTCAGGTCAACAATACAGTGGAATAATAAGGCCAGGCTAGTTTTTTCTTCTTCTTCTTTTTTTAATTGATAGTAACGTCGAAATCATACGAGAATAAAGTATTAACATTAGTGGATTATACCAACACAAAAAATAAAATAAAATATCCAAGCTTTTTTTCTCATTAAAAAAAACATTTTTTAGGACGTCCTTCTGGTAGCACTGCGTCTTTATTCTAATATTATGACTTGATTCTTATTTTTAACACTTCTCACAGCCTGGCTCTCGTACAGCTCACATAAAGGAGGATTTAAACAAAAACCACTTTTCTGTCATTTGTAATTTATTTTTTATTAAAGAAAACAAGACAAAAATTTAATCTTGTATGAAAAAAATGGCAGCTTTTATTTATTTTCATCCCTACTTTCTGGATGGCAGCGACAGTTTTCCTCTCGCCCCTCCCTCAGGTTCTCCACTGCACGGGCCACATCCGCCCCTTTGGCTCAGCGTCGCCCCCTGCTGCCAGAGTGATGACGGTGCTGTGCGAGCCGATCCCCCACCCGTCCAGCGTGGAGTTCCCTCTGGACAGCTGCACCTTCCTCACCCGCCACACCATGGACCTGCGCTTCACCCACTGCGAGGGCAGGTGGGTCGCTCGCCTCGTCCGCCGCCCACAGAAACACCGGACTCGGGTTTCACTCTGCGGGTTTCTGTCGTCAGGGTAACGGAGCTGGTGGGGTACAAACCGGAGGACCTGATTGGACGCTCGGCCTACGAGTTTTATCACGCGCTCGACTTGGATCGCATCAAGAAGAGCCTGCTAACACGTGAGTTTAATAATTATTATTCCCAATATTCAGATCCATTTTGTACTATTGTATAGTAATACAAATATTAACACAAAAATATGTAAACATAAGAAAAGAATAACATAAAATCAAATACCTGAAAGAAGTACAAACATATCTAATCCACTTCTTCGCGTCAAACATTATTAATCATATTATACATTAATTATATTAAATATATTTCTACTTCCAGAAAAGAGCTTAACTTGTAATAACATTAATAGGTAGAAATATACACCCAACATATACAAATCTGGATGTTGTGAATGCATACAAAGTTAAAAAAAAATTACTTAAAATATTTTTTAAATGCATGAAAAATGTTGAGTTTTAAATAAAATGTAAAAGTATTAATAATATAGTATTATTAATAAATGTACTAAATTAAAATATTAAAGATTTAATAATTTTATTTATGGTTTCTGTTCTGTCATGTTTATATTTATTTGTTTTTGATGATTTTTTTTTCATTTTCGATATTTAAAATATTTTCCAGTTCCAGAGTTAAATGTTCTTTATAAATGTAAAGTTTGTAATAATATTGTTGTTTTGAAGCCATTAATAGTAATGGCATAATAAAGCAAGAACACATTTTCAAAGATCAATAAACTTTAAATTATAATGAACATTTAACACTGGAACTGGAGGACATTTTAAAAATCTGACAAACAAAAACAACAAATTAAATGAATTATAAATTCTCTGTAAACAAAATCATCCTTCAGAAAACAACTAGTTGAGACTAAAACACCAAAAACTTTAGTCGTCCTGTTTCTGGTAGAAAGAAAGAGAGAAATGATAAATTATGAAAATGTAAATTATTGAGTTCATTTTGAGTTGATTAGTTGAGTTATTGCTGAATATGACAGGATTGAACCTTTGAATAAGTGTAAGTGAATTAAAGTTCCTCTTCCTGTGGCTGCAGTTCTCTCCAAAGGCCAGGTGAACACTTCGCCCTACCGCTTCCTGGCCAACAGCGGCGGCTTCGTTTGGGCCGAGACTCAAGCCACCGTCCTCTACAACAACAAGACGTCGCAGCCCGAAGCCGTCGTCTGCCTCAACTTCATCCTCAGGTGCTCCGACCGGCGGAGAGTGAGCCTTTCCTTCCAGAGGAGGAGGAGGAGCGATGAAGCAGCGGCTCTAACCTTCCTCCTGGTTGTGTCCTCCTGCAGCGCGGTGGAGCAGCCGGACGTGGTGTTCTCCGTCGAGCAGACCCGCTGCAGCCTCCTGCCTAAAACCGAGCCCTCCTCCCAGGAGCGCGCCGCCGAGGACAGCGGCATCTCCGACACCTGCGACTCGGACGGCGAGGACGGCGGCAGCTCGGCGAAGCTCCTCCTGAAGCTGACGGAGAAACCGGAGCTGCTGCTGCACCTGGCGGACGGCGGGGTGCCGCCGCTGACGGCAGGTGAGCCCACCGTTCTGACCCGTTAGCCAGTCTGATCCGTTTCAAACTACGGCTGCAGCTAGTGATTATTTTAATAATCAAGTATTAAAATAATCAGTTATTCTAAAGATTATTTGGACTGATGATTAATTGTATGAAAATGGCATATCCTGCAAATTTTCCTAGTAATTATTGAGGGCTGTAGCTATTGATGATTTTAGTTATGGATTATTGTGAATGATTGGCACATTCTGCAGATTGTTCATTTGACCACTTATGATTGTTTTATACAACATTAAAAATATGTAAAAATGCAAATGAACAAATAATTCAATACATTTTTTAAATTAGAAAATAAATCTTTTATTGCCTGAAATGCAAGTACAACATTCCTGTAGTTATAGTTTAATCATTTGTAGCATAGAAATCACCTGCTGCTAAAAAAATACAAAATAAATACTTCATGTTTTTATTTCTTGCACAGTTTTGGTTGATTTTCTGCTCTTAGTGTTGTTTTCCCACCAAATGACCTGTTTTTGAGTCGGTACTGAGATTAATCGATTAGTAAACTAGTTGACGATTATTTCAAAAATCTGGTTAATAATCAATTATGAATAATAATTAATCCGATGAATCGTTCCAGCTCTATTTCCAACCTGCACCTGGTTTTTCCCCGTCAGGTCAGATGGAGCTGTCGTTCGCCAGTCCCCCCAGTCCAGACGTGGTTCCGGACCATCCTAAGGATCTGTGCAGCCCTCAGCTGCGGCAGCTGCTGTCGCCCATCTTCGACGGCCTGAATCCGTCCTCGTCCCCGGCCGCCTCCTCTGAGCCGGACCTGGTAAACAAACCTCCTCTTTTAACCGGCGAATGGTTCTGGTTCTGGTTCTGGTTCTGGTCTAACTGCTGGTCTCCGTTCTGTCCCAGAGCCCCTGTGAGGACGAGGTGATGGACACCAGCGAGGTGGAGCGCTTCTTCACCATCTGCCCCGAGGAAACGCAGCTCAAGGAACAAGCTATCGAGGTGGGAAGCAGGAAACTACGGCGCCACATTAGAGCCGGTTCAGACGGGAAGAGAAACTCAGAAATTAAGACAATGATGCTAGAAATTTTATTTTAAAAACTTGGAAATATCTACGGTGGCCCTGAGGTGCAAACCACTTCAACAAATTAAAAAACGCTGCAACATTAACAAAACGGAAAGGGTTTGTCCCAGTGTGAGACCTGAGAGATCGCTGATTGGACCACAGTGCTTTTCAACCAAGCGATAACTTCCGGTTGATGCGATGCGTTACAGCGTCGCCATATTGAAAGTGGCTCATCTTCCAGCAAGCTAATACAAATAAATGGACCGAACTTCATAAAGTGCCGTTTTGCAAAGTGTTAATGAATGTCACTGACACAATCTCTCTCACACTGTTGTATGATGGAGATTATTCATTGTATATAGGAATGAAGAAATGAAAACTAAGGACGTTTCAAACTTTTTGGTGTGATAATTTAATTGCTTTTGGCACAATAATTAAATTTGATACATCTGATTCTGATAAATCGTTTTTATTGATGAACACACACACACACACACCTTCACAGTGGTGTATTCATGCCTGTGGTCCAATCAGCGATCTCTCAGGTCTCACACTGGGACAAACCCTTTCCGTTTTGTTAATGTTGTGTTTTTGTAATTTGTTGAAGTGGTTTTCACCTCAGGGCCTCCGTAAATATGACCTCTAAAGATATAAAATTTCTAGAAAAAAACTGACATCTTGAGATTCATTTCAGAAATTTTCTCTAAAAAAATTTCTAAGTTTGAAAAGTTGAAATTTTTTTAAGAACTTAAGAAACGTTGAAATTAATCTTAAATGTTCTTTTTAAAAAGGTTAAAATAATTCCGCAAATCAAAATCTGATAAGTTTTCACTTTTGAAACTGAGAAATTTCTAGAAATAAAAAAGTTTCTGAGCCCAAAAGTCAAATATTCACAAGAAAAAAAACTCAAAGCTTTAGATAAATCTCAAATATTCTACAAAAAAAAACAAGGACATTTATGAGTTTCAAAGTTCAAATATTTTGACTTTTTAAACTTAGTTTTTTCTAGAAACTGAGTTTTTTTGCAGAAATTTAACCCTTTTTCTATGTAAATGGGCCGTAATGTACTGCTGCTGTTGTAACGGATCAGAATCCTGTTGATGGATTGAGTCAGATTTTAATCCCAGCTGTCGTCCATCTTGTTTCAGGACGTGGAGGGGAAGGAGCTGGAGATGTACGCGCCGTACATCTCCATGGACGACGACTTCCAGCTCACCTTCCTCAGCGATCTGCCGCAGGAAGCCGACAAACCCGCGTCGCTGCTGTTCCAGGGCGCCGATGGGATTCCTGCTGTCAGCAGGAAGAGGTGAGTCGCATCACTTCCTGTCGGGATGATCCTGGGTCAGGTCCTGAGACGTTTATTGAACAAAATTGGTGTCGAATGTTTGTGCTGCAACAATTTGTGCTGCTTTCACTTTAAAGATGTCAGTAATAGTTTCCTGAGGTCATGAAAGGTCAACTTGCCCCATCCCCCACAACATTAAAAAAGTCAAATAAATTTGGTGTTAATCAACTCTGTTTTTAAGTGACATAATTTGAGATTTTCTGTTGTCAAAAACTTGATTTTATTGCAGGTTTTAGAGAAAATCTAGAGTTTGTCCTGAAGAGGGCGCCAGAGGAAACCTTTTCCTCCTCTGCTTCCAGTGAAGCTGGAAACTCTAGACTTAATGAGGATGAACACTTTTCCATGTATTCTTCCTTTTTAAATTATAATGTCTGAAATGACAGAGCATTTAATTATTGTTTGAATGTCTGCAGCAGCAGAAACGATATATTTACAAATACATTGTTTGATTAAATGTTAATTTGTTAGAAAAAGAATCACTTTTTTCTTCTGATAAATGTTTAAATTAAATAATAATTTGGTCTTAGTAAATAAATAACAAACAAACTGAGGTTTTATCTCTTGAACTTGTTTTTTTTATTGTTTTAATCAGATTTTTGCTGCCTGGTTTCATCGGTTCGTCTGTTTCTCGTTCAGGACTCACGACTTGGACAAAGAGCCGCCGCCTCTGCTGACGATCCAGGACAAGAGACGCAAGCAGGACCCGTCCTCCATAGAGGAGGAGCTGCTGCTTAGCAACAGGCTGCTGGTGAGGCCTGCAGGATGCTAGCTGACGTTAGCATTTAACTCTGAACATTCGCTTTTAATCAGATCCACTTCAGGTTCAAACTAACAACTTTCAGATTCACTTCTAGTTGTTTTTAAATGAAATGTCCTGATATTTTAGTTGGTAGAAAGTTCTTGGTGCCATTTAAAGCTAATGCTAACATATTGCATGGTAGCTAATGAAGGCTAATCTGAGCCTCATAGGTGCTTTAATTTAATGCTTGAAAACCTCTCTGATCTTTTTTTTTTTTTTCCAGGGTTCGCTGGAAGACGGCGACCAGCCGGATCTGATTCTGGACTCTGGACGCAGTCAGCTACTCACAGACAGAGACCCGGTTCTGTCAGAACTGTGCGACACCGCAGGTAAAAACAAGCGCACCCACAGCAACCCCACACAGATTTATTATTAACATCAAACTATTGGAAAGGAGAGAACAAATGAAAACAAACTGAATCTGAAACAAGCTCAATATTATAGTTTCTTCAGAGATTAAAGGTTCATAGATGCTCTAAGAAATTTAAACTACAGTTGGGGATTTTTAACCACTTTAAAACATTTTAAAGTTATTTTCTTCCTCATATTTAAAGCAGAATCGTCTTTGTGTCTCTGCAGCTCTGATGAGGGACATCTTCGTCCCTCGCCCGGCTGATCTGTCGCCGCCGCTCTCGCCCATGACCTGAGGCAGCTCCGGGGTCGGCGCGACCTCCACCGCCGCCACCAGGGCGAGCGACACAGAGAGAGAGAGAGGGAGAGGTTGGCGCCGAGTCCGCCTGCAGCAACAACACAGCAACTTAAGCGCACACATCTAAACAAAACCACAAACCTTTACGCACAAGATGGTCGCCTCGCACTCGCCTCGCCGCCCGCTGAGGGCTGAGCGACTCAACCGACCGGGACGCTTTCCTCCGCTGTGAACCGAGACGGCGCCGGTTTCCTAGGAAACGGCAGGCGGTGCCGGCTTTCTCCATCTGGAGCGTTCGGAAAAACAGATTTCTTAGTGCAGCTAAAAATCAGATGTATCACATTTTTAATCGTTTCTGTTTTAAAGATGAGCAGCTTGCAAAAAAAAAATAGAAAATGTTTCGCTTGTGAAGCAGTTCTTCAATAATCTGCCGTTTTTATTTTCATAATTACACCAAAAACCTTTTAAAAACAGCAACAACAAAAAAAAAGCGAATATCAGTGGCAATTTTTACAACTTTTTCTACTTTTTGTTTTTAACAATGCATTAACTGTAGTTTGAGTTTATTTACCGTGTTAAATACGAGACGCCTGCGGATCCACTCTGGTGGCGCTCGTTCTGATCTTCCCGGCGTCCCAGGCGGGCGGGGTTCATCCGACACTCCCTGTAAGCCAATGCGAAGCGATCAATCAAACGAAACCTTTGAGTAATTGACTCCCAGACTTCCCAGTGACCAACCCGGCTGGAAAACTGGAACAGATTTTCTCCAGTTTTTAAATGGAAATCATGTATTTTACTAACTGCTTTAATAAAGCCATTATTAGCTGAGTAAAAGTAGAGTTAGCATGTCTATGCTTGTAATTAAACACTAGTGTTTTACTTTTATTTTCTTCCTTTAAGTTTGAATCTTGTAACAAATTATACCTCAAAACAGTTTTGATGAATTAAATCGATGTGAAACATTCAACGTGTCGCTTTCAGGAGACGAACAAACAAAGTTTGAATAAAAACTGCCAGGTTGTTTCTCACACAGAGCTCTGTGCCTTCTCGCCATGCAGTAAAACCTTCAGCCAGACTGTTACCTTCACACTGATTCTGCTCTAAAGCTGCTTCTCTGCAGAGGGGCCAATAGATAAATAAATACTGTTTTCTGGAACCTTTTACTGTTTATCCTGTATGTACTCTTGAAGTAAATAAAACAGTTTAAAACTAAAACTGCTGAGTTTGACTGATCTGTTTGGTCAGGAAGAGCAGCAACACGTCTGGTTTTAAATCAATAATTCATTAAAATTGATGAAAAAAGTTCCAGTTTTACTGCCACAATATTTCACTTGGAAAAAATGTCAAATAATTTTGACATTTTTTTGACAGTGAAACTAGAACTTTTTGAAATCAATATTAAGGAATTATTGTCTTGAAACTGGACTAAAAATAATTTAACAGTGTTTAGCACAACGTATTAGTCTTTGTTATGGTGCCTTCAGGGGACGTGGGGAAATTTTTTCTTCTGCGTTCCCTCGCAATAATCTACTGATCAGTTTATGCGGTATAATTGAATACTGTAAGCTTTTCTTACGGTACTTTCTGCTTTAATATAAGGTTATGTGAGGTTTTTCCTTGAACGTTAATATCTCTCTGAAATATCTGACATGACAACAGAGACACAATTAAAACTGTCAGATGATTTATCACCCACAATAATAACTCAGAAATAGTCCAAATTAGGATGTGTTTTTATTTCTTTCCTACTTACGGAACGTTTCTGTTTATATCATAGGTTTTGGTGCCTTTCTATCCTAAAGAAAAATATATAAAACTTCAGATATTTCACAAGGAGATATTAACATTCATGGAAAAAACTCACATAATCTTATATTAAAGCAGAAAGTACAGCAGCCACCATAAGAGGCTTACTGATCAGTACAGTATTGCGAGGGAACGCAAAAGAAATAAAATGTCCCATGTCCCCTGAAGGCCTCCGTACTTTGTAGGTAGAAAACAGTAAATTTTAGTTAAAATATAAAAGGTTAATTTCAGAAATTTTCTAGAAAAAAGTTGGAAATTTGAGTTTGAAAAGTGAAAATATATTTCAAACGTATAGAATTTTAAAAATATTTTCAGAAGTTTTCTGAGAAAAATTGGACATTTCTGATCTCCAAAAGTAGAAAATTTGTGGAAAAAACCTTCAAAATTAAAAAGAAAGTTTCTAGAAAAATAATTAGATTTATGAGTTTCAATGGTTGAAAATTTGCTTAAACTCAAACAAATTTGAGATTTTTTTTTTTTTAAATGTGGAATTTCAATTTTAAGTGGAAAATTTTATAGGATTTTTTTGAGGGACATTTTCAGAAATATTCCACAAAAAAAACCTAAAATAAAAAAAATTGCTAGAAGAAACTCAAATTATGAGATTAATCTCAAATTATCAGAAAAAAAAAGGAATTTCTGAATGTGAAAAGTCTAATATTTTTAACTTTTGAAACTCAGAAACTTCCAAATTTCTTCAAGAAATTTTCTCAGAATAATCTTGTATTTTTGTGTTGATGGAAATTTCCTCATTTTTTCCTCCGTTTGCAGCGACCCCAACACGCCGTTGTCGTTGTTGAGACTTTTTCATCGCCGGTTGTTGATCCTGATTCCCGTAAACCTGAACCCGTCGTCCGTTTGGTCAAACTTCCTCCAGACTCGGTTAGTTGGTCATAAATGAACCAGAATCACATTTCAGTTACTCTGTGGGATTTTCTGCTGCTAGTCACACGCAGCATCACATGAGCTGCAGCTAATCTGATCAACTCATGACAATAAATCAGCAGGTTCATGATTTATTGTAAATTCTTACCTGTTTCTTTAGTTCTCGTTTCGTTGTGATGGATTCATGGAAACTGCAGAACTTCAGGCTTCAAAAGGGAGAAAAGATTAAAATACTTAATTATTCAGTCAAATATTTATTTAGAGATACAGTCGAAACCAGGAGTTTAAATACTTTTTTTTGTTGTCTGAAGTTAAATCAAATCAAACTTCTCATGTTTTATGTCAGTCAGAAATAGTAAAATTATTTATATTTACTAAAACCAGAAAATGTAGCAAAATTTAAAACATTTTTAACTGGCTTCTAATTCAGAAATTAGGTCAAAATCAAAGATAATTTCCTTTTAAACTGAATGACTTGAGCCAAACCTTTAGGGATTTTTACCCATAATCCTCCTGATGTCACATTGATGATGAAATGATTGATAAGTTGATCAGTTACTCAATACTTGAACTGACTTTCTACCAAATACTTTTCTACTTTTGAATACTTTCTTGGATACTTTTTACTTGTATATAAATAATAATATGTTGAAGTAGTGCTTCTCTCACCCTCCACTGTTTACTGTATGTAAACTTCTGACACTGAAGATGCTAATAAATTAATCTCTCATTATTACCAGTGTATTAATCAGTGTATTAATACACTGGTATTAATCAGTGTATTAATACACTGGTATTAATACCAGTGTATTTCCTCCTGTAAAAAGGAGGAAAATTACACCAAAACACACAATTTTGAAAATAATCTCATAAACTTTCTAGAAAAAACTTAGTAATTTCAGTGTTTGAAAAGTTGAAAATTTGCTATAATAAATCTCTGAAATGTCCAAGTTCTTTCTCAAATCTGAGATAAATCTCAAAATTTCAAGTCAAAAATTTTCAACTTTTGAAACAGAAATGTCAAGATTTTTCTAGAAAATTTCTGGGACTAATTTCAATTTCTGATTTTTTCTTTTTGCAAATGGTCAACTTTGCTCGTAGTTTCAAAAGTAAAAAAAAAAATTTGACTTTTGAAGCTCAGAATTTCCACATTATTTCAAAAATAATTCTAAAGATTTTAGTCCTTTTAGCAAATATTTGACTTTTCAAACTCGAATTGTTTAGAAAAAAACAGGAAAATTCTGAGATTAATGTAAAAATTTATTATTTTTTTCTTGAAAATTTTTGACTTTTCAAACTCAAACTTCCAAGTTTTTTCTAGAAAATTTCAGAGATCTCAAAATGTTTTTTTTTTTTTTTTCTAGCAAATTTTCAACTTTGGCCTGAGTTTAAAAAGTTTAAATATTCGACTTTTGAAACTCAAAAATTTTCTAGAAAATCTTGAAGATTTCTGAGATAACTGTCAAAAATTTTCGGGGGTTTTTTGTGCAAATTTTCAATGTTTGAAACAGAAATGTTCAAGTTTCGGTCCTGATTCGGCGTCGTACATTATTGAGTCTTATGGTGCCTTCAGACCAGATAGTCCGGTGGACTCAGTTCGATTGGGGACTAAAATTTGTTACATTTTCATAACTCTAGTTCTCATTCACACCGCACTGTGACAAACGACCCAAACTAACTGAAAAACCATTTCCCCACTTCGCCTGTGGGGGCGCTGCACCAAGAACTACTGAAAGAATCGACACAAAACCTCTGAAGAAGACCAGCGCAACTTCCTTCTTCACAAAAAGTGAACAGAAACGAGCAGTGTCAGATGTAGGATTATTCATTGATCTACATTAGCGGTTTAGACATCACCTGTTAGCCGCTAACGCTAACGACGCTCCTGGCTGGTCCAATGCAGGATGAGCAGGAATCACAAAAATGATCACAGCGCCTTTATTTCTTACCAGATTTCTATAAACATGACTTAAATTAAAGCTGATAAAACTGCTGATGTTTGACATAAATCTGTAAACAGTTTGGTTTCCATCTAGGACTAAACAAATTCCTCCATCCTGTTTGATGATTATGTTCAACCAAATGAGGCAATTAGTTCAGTTTTTGAATTTATTAAAGGTTTAAAAGTTACAGCAGCTGCAGAAAGCCACAGCAATGGGACAATAAGATGATAAACAGTAAAACAACTTTAAACCATTTATATTCTGCTTTGCAAACCCGTTGCCATGACAACCGACACAACATCTCCGTTAACCGCAGAGCAGAGGGTAATACATGACCAGAATGTCCTGCACTGTAGTCAACTTCCTGCTTTTGAAACGGTCTCTAGTCAGGTTGCGTTCACACAGGTTTTAGAGTCCACTTCAAACGGACCCGGGCCCAGGTTCTAGGTGGATCAGAGTTCGGTTTCAAATCTGCATTCAGACTCCCCAAAAACTCGGATCAGAGTCTGATTCAGGATTCGAATCCTGGGTTGGTCTGAATGCACCCTTACATTTGGTGACTCTAAGTTTGGTTCTGGTTTCAGTGCTGACGGCCCAAACGGACCTTGGTGACGTCAGAACTGCCCCTGGTGGTTTCTGGTAATTTGCCCCGTCTTGCAGCTCCTGCCTCTGATTCACCTCCTGTTTGCTCATCCAGAAACATTTTGTGACTGAACTGGGGACATTTCAGCTCCGTTTCTTCATCCACTTCTGATCTTCCAGGACGTGATGTCATCGCGGGCAGACGCGCCCGTTGCAAAACAAACGCTGGGGTAATTTTTAAACTCCTCTCTTTGCCCCACGGTCCCACGTGGGAGACAGAAGTGCTGGTCAGGATCATTCATCGAACCGAGCCGGACCGCCGCCTCCCTTCCCGACTCATCGATCCACTTCCTCTTTCTGTGGTCGGAACTCTGAGGATTCAAACCAAAACAGGAAGTGGAATCTAAACCCCGTCCAGTCTCTATTATTCAGTTTATCTCACTGTGGGTCAATAATGGACATTTCTGCTTTATTCTGCCAAAAACTTCACTTTCCTGAAATCTTCAGGATCATCAAGATGTTTTTGGTAAATCTGAGTCTGGTTCTCCTGAATCATGACCTCTGACCTCTGACTCATCTTCATCCGTAGATTTGGGCCAACAGTTGGAAAGTAAATACATTTACTTAATTATTTTTTGGAAAAAAAAAAAAAAAAAGAATTTCTTTTAAGAGTAGTTTTATGTTTGGGTAATATTATGAATTATTGCTACGCTTACAGACTGACAGTAACGTCACAGAATGAAGAATAAACATGTTTCAACCAAAAACAAATGGTCAGTTTATGTTGGAGCGAGACCTCCTGTTTATACACCAGCTTTGTTATTCTGTTATTTACTATCTGGTGAGTCTGTTGGCCATTTGGAGGTCAGGGGAACATAAATGGAAACTATACATACAATCACTGGAAGCACTTTATCCATATGGTGAGACTTAAATTACCTTAAAAGTTCATTTCAGTGTGTAACATTTTCATCAAAGATATTATTTTTTGGTTATTCAACCATCAGATTGATGCCAATTCCTGTTCTATCCATTCAGCTTCCAAGTGTTTAGTACATTAAAACACATTTTTCTTTGGAAATGGATGTTGACGTTAGGAAGTTTTAGCAATGAGATGCTATTTCAGGCATTAATAGCTTTGCTGATATGCTAACTCCTTTTAGCAAAACTTGAACACAACAATAGTCTTTTCCCATCAGATCGTTTTTTTTGATTAACTGGGTTGTCTTTAGCGGATGTTATTTGTGCGTCAGATTTACGGGACTACCAGAAATGCACGAATACAAAGGTTCCGGTTGGTGTTAAAATTTTAACGCATTTAAATCAATATCAAATATTAATCGACTGACTGTTAAAGTCCAGGTCCATATGTACGCATAACTTATTGGCATTTTAATGATTAAAGCATGTTATGATCAGTTACTCGTTCTGTTCATCAATAGATTCTCTCTGACTTAATTTCTTGGACAGTTTTTTAGTTTTACTTCAGTAATGCTACTTTCGAGTATATTTTGGGACATGTGTTGTGAAAAATAGAGACTGATTACACTTCTGTTATAATTTAAGATTTTACAACTCTGCGCTTTAGGGAAGTTTTGTCACCTTAAAAAAATTATTTTAAAATTTATCTTTGGATTTACTTAGATTATCTTTAAATATTAAGATTAGATCGATCTGAACCATTTACACATCAAGTAAAAAAATCACTTATTGGCCAACTAATGCTGTTCTGTTGAAACAATTGCTTTGGTAACTTGAAATTTCAACATCTTACCAATTTAAAGTAAAGCAACCCACCTAACTGTTACGTTTCTGGACATGTGAAACCAAAATGTTCTCTTGAAAAAAGTCTGGATTTGAGTAACTGTTAGCTTTAAACATCTGACTCCCTCTGACTGTTGGATGTGGTCAGCCAATGAAACAGTCACATTTCCTGCAATAAATCCTTTTTAAAAGTCTTTAAAGAGAACTGAAATGGTGCAACCGCTATAAGAAACCAGTGACACGAAGCAAACCACATGGGAGTTTCGACTGGCAAAATACAATCAAACTCATTCTTCACTTATATTTGAGCTTTTTAAATTTAACTTAGTCGCTTTTCCTGGTGATTAAGGAAAAACGAGGAACTAATTACGTCACAAATCAGACCAACATCAACACCTCAACCATTTATTTATTATATTAGAATTCTGTGCAATAACACAATGTACAAATAATCATCTGCAAGTACTAAAATCCTTTTAACAGCTACACAAAATCAAACATTAAATACATTCAAGGTCTGTGAAGGCATACCAGGAGGAGTAAAAACAGCAAAGTGTCTGAAGCTTTCAGGTCATTTAAATATATAATTTTTTGCAAGTAAAGAAATGAAAAGCAAAACAAAAAACGTCCATTAGTCTGTTTGATTTAAAGAAAATTAATCTTAGATAGTAGATTTAAATGTTATATTAAAAATATAGATATTTACATTCCACTCTCCACTGATTACAACAGAAACCCGTTTGATTTTTCTCATCTCTCTAAATATACTTATTTTCTGTACAATTAATAAAACGCTTAAATTAAACTGCACTGGTTTAAAATCTGCACCGCCGTCAGATTGCACCTGAAGACGTGCAAAAGTCTCAGACAGGAATGGCGTGGAGTCGATCGCCATGGAAACGGGAAACGTTCCTGTAACACGGCCCCGTCACTGAGGGGAGGGAAAAACGACGTCTCCAGAACCGAAAACACGCCAAAACCTCAAAAAACATTGACATAAATTAATGTTTAACAGTTTAGAAACCGGCCAGGAGGCGAACAACATCCAAGCCTTACATTCATAACACACTCAGTACAATCAACATTTCATTTATTAAAACTCGTCAGTCCTCAGCCAGCTCCGTCGACGCACTGGGTGCTGCTGTAGGGGCGCCAAACAACAGCGGGGATGTTTTTTTTCAAGTCAGCATTTTTTGAACATGTGTAAGTGATATGATCAATAACAGAAGCGTGTTGTTGACTCATGCACCTCAAAGTACACGAGTCCCGTGTTCTGTGCGCCGACGGCTGGCCGATCAGGTTTCGTCAGCTTCGTGTAAAAATCATTTCTGTTCTGATGCCGCGCAGCTGCGGCCAATCAGGAAAAGTGCAGGTGGCAGAGGAATCAGCTGCTCCTCATCATCTTCGTCAGATGAAACGCTGAAGATCACCAGCTGTCACAATCGCGTCTCCATAGGAGCTCCTCAGCGATCAAGTGTCCTTATCGTCCGACAGATGGCGGATGTTCCCGTCGTTCAGCCGGTCTCTGGAACGGGACGACTGGACCTCTTCGTAGGGCGGAGGAGCGTTCTCCGGGCTTTGGATGGACAGCAGGGGCTGGTGGCTGCCGTCCGGCGGGCCGGTTGGAGGCGACGGGCAGAAGCCCGGTTCCTCCTGGGCCAGCAGGAGCTGGGTCGGTCCCGGGGCGGAGCAGGGAGGGAGGCGCTGCCCCCAGCTGCCGTACACCGCCTCTTCGTAGGACGGGAGAGAGACGGAAAGCCCGTCCACCATCAGGTCCAGCTGGTCCGAGGAGCGACGGCTGCCGGCAGACAGGAAGAGGAACCTCACATTACTCAAAGTTCAGGACATTTATTTCTAATCAGAATCTAAGGTCAAGCAGTAGTCTGATGTTGATTCATGCCAATGCTGGGTCCAAACAGACTGGACAAAATAAATCAGAACTAATAAATAAAACAACCACAGGCAGAGTTCTGGCTGAACGGTCTGCGACCCCAAAGTGACCCGAATGCGCAGAAGAACAGCGTTGATGTCACAGCAGCGCTCTGGTTACAGAAGTAATAATGGCCGCCGCCGTTTATAGGTCGATTTTTAAGTTATTGAGTAATAGGATGAAGTGATTTTTCAGCCATATCAAAATTAGTGGACTTTGCAAAACTGCAATAGAAACTTTTTTCGTATCACACGAGTCACATGATCAGCAACTGTTTGTTACTACTGGCGGAAACGACAAAGAAGACGACAGGAAGTGGTTGGAGGACAACGGCGATTTGTGTTTTTTATAATATATCAATATACTCTGATTTTAATAGCATTTCTTATTTAATGATGACGCCGCAAAATGGCGTTTTTCATCATTAACAGAATATCGATAAAGTTTTGAACCACATTTGTAATGGAAACAACTTCTGATTGAAAATTATACTCATGATATTACCAAAGCATCCGTTGTTTACATCCAGATTTACACTATCTGGCTTCTTCTGGTGCAGAATTATGACGCATGTTTCACGTCAATGACTGAAGTCGGACATGAATGTTCAGATCCGTTTGGTTCCTCACTTTCCTACAACGACTTGGGTCATGTGGAAGTGGCACAAATGAGTTTGTTTTTGGTGAAATGATTGGCAGTGGGTGGTTCAGACTGACGTGAAAATGTGGGATTTGGGTCATTTTACCTGCTGTGTGAATGCAGCTCAACTGATTTTATTTATACAGAACCAACTACTGGACCACAAAGCCAGATTCAGATCCAATTATCATTCAATTCAACCCAGTTTGGATTTTAAAACAGTTTCTGTCGATCAGATAATGGATTTAACCGATTGGTTTTCCTCTCCTTACCCGGGCGATCGGCAGGGGTAGAGGCGGGACTTGACGATCAGGCAGGCGGTGGTGGTGAGCAGGAAGATGGACACGCCCACCGCGGTGGTGGCCATGCTGGGCATGTCGCCGTCGGACTTCATGCTGGGCCCGTCTGGACGAGACGCAAAAACGTTACAAAAACATAAATAATCACAGGTGGAAGAAACTCTGCAAAACACAAACTGAATGGTTGAATAGTTCAGCTAAGAAAGAAAAAAGGAGTAAATCAATTATTCTCTCTGGTTCTGATGCTTTTTTTGGACAGTTATGATGTGTAACCGTGGCAACAAGATATTGCTTTTATAACCAGAAGCACCTGATTAGCATCTCAGAAGCTCAAATAATATCTGAACTCTGACCCCAAACCCCCGAGGAGTCGAAAAGGACGAATCATGGATGCAGAGAGAAAGTAAAAGAGGAGCAGCAAAAGCAAAGGAGGAGGATTAGCAGAGCGCATCATAAAACTGGAGCCCATTTGGTTCAAATAATCCACTAATTTCTCAGATTATTATAACACAGAGCAGTCTGTGTTATAATCTATCATCCACTGCAGAGACAAGAATTCGCAGCTTCTGTTTAACTGTTTATGCATTTCATTATATTTCTGTTAAAAATTGAACTTAACCCATTTATCAGCTACAAGACGTCATTTTTTCTCTGCAGGTTTCCATCAGTCAGACAGCTTGAAGGAAATCTATCTCGGTTAATTTATAGTGGCTTTGCCACTTCCTCTTTGTGCGCTCCGACTTCCTGCAGCTTCGCGTTCGACTGAATGGCGACAGAGGAAGTTGGAACAGTTTGAGGACGGTGAAGCTTCAAGTTCCTCTGCAGCGAGTCAGAAAGTCTCTGAGCGGATCTGGTAAATAGGTCAAAAGATAACCGTGACAAAGTTGCTGCGTGTTGCCAGAAGGAGCAAACCGTGGCGGGTTTAATGAGTTTTAGGGCTAAATCAGGACCAGATGGACGGCAAAACTATTAAAATACAGAAATTATTCTCTTGATTTTTGCAGACAAAAAACTAAAGTGTTTTTGTTCATTTTAGGAAGGATAGAGAATGTGAGCAAGTAAGGGAAGTAAAGTTGTGCAATCTCAAATTTAAATGTTGTAAAAAACAGCAAACCCTCATAAAATGACTAACTGCTGTTTAGAGTATCTGGGTCAGAAGCGACTGCGAGTCAGTCGATCATAAACTGAGAAACGCAGCAGCGCTACAGGAAATGTTCAAAGTTGCCCAATAACTTCTGCTCCAGAACTCAGGCTGCAAAACAGAATCCTGCTCATTTTTCTGCTAAATATGCATCAAGTCAGAGCTTCATGAAGGTTCCTCTGCGTTTTGTGTAAAACTCAGAGGAACCTTTGTTCAGCTGACACGGTTCTTCCCCATTTTACTCAGAGCTGGAGTAAAAGCATTCATCAGCAAAACCTGTTTTGTTCCTCTTTTAAAGTTCACTTAGAAAAAGCCCTTTTACTCATTCATTGACATTATCGTAAACAGGAATTAAGAAAAATATATCCAAAAGATTCTTTCATAACATTTGAATTGGAGGTTTTTACTGGAAGCCTTCCAACCATTAAGACATCTCAGTAAACTGCATGTCATCCTTCCAGAGAACTTTCTAAAACATGAATAGCAGACAGGAGATCAGCCAGAAACCAGCGGAGAACCACAGGGCTGAGTGATCACACCTCTTATCTTGATAAACTGCACGAGTCCTTTCAGCTGCTGAATAATATGAAGAATATTTATTAATCACATTTTTAGCTGGTAGGAAAAAGTGTTATTTTAAAAGCCCAGCTTGATGCTTAAATCTGCATTTACGGATCAGACTGGTGACATAAAGATGTCCGTTTGTTGGACAAAATGATTTATGCAATTAAACTACAACACTGAGATCTCCAAGGTGAGCTCTCCAAAAGCAGGAAGTGGTTTCCTCCAAAACCACTTCCTGGTTTTGGAGGAACCAGGAAGTGGTTCCTCAAATGTACAGAATGCATTTCTGTATTCTGGGTAAATACAACCAAACCAAACATGCTAGCCTAGCGCTAGCGCCTCGTGGTCTTTTGCTAAAGACAAAAGAGAAATCCTCCAGCCGCTAAAATCTGACGCCATTTTTGTTTACATTTCCTCAGGGGTATTTGTGTCATTTCCTCCAGCGGTTCTTGGTGCAGCGCCCCCACAGGCGAGGAGGGGAAAAGGTTTTTCAATTAGTTTGGTTTGTTTGACTCAGTGCAGCATGAAAGAATAACAGCAGCTAAAAATGTAACAAATTTGGTTCCAATTGAATCGAATCTACTGGACTATCAGGTGGGAAAAGATTCAGACTCATCATGATTATCTTCTGTATTTCTGAATAAATTCGTACCTTTCATGGGGATGCAGGAGGGGATGGACGGGACCCACTTCCCCCGGTGACACCTGGAGCTGGGCTTCTTGTTGCCCGTGTGGTATCCGTTCTCGCAGAAGATCCGGATGACGGTCTTATAAGGAAACCCGCGGCATGGAGACGAGTCGCAGCGGAAACCTCCATGTTCTGGTACCAGAGGGTGAGAGCAGTTCAGCCGGCCTGCAGAGGTCAGAAACAAGACGACAGACAGGTGAGCGGGTTCTGGAGTCTTCTGGCCGATCTCCGATCTTTAAAACGCCTGACCTGCAGATCCCAATTTTGACCAATTTTCTTTATTTTTATAACAAACACTGTCACTATAAAGACGGTATAAACCCTCAATTTTCCATTTTTTAAATCAAAATCATTGAATACCTGTCAAACAAACACGGCAAAGCAAACGAGGCAGATTTTTTTAAACCTTTGCAGAGGGAAAAAAGTAAGATTGGTTTAATATATTCCAAATTGTATTGATTTATCTGTGCATAACTAACGATTATCTTGGGTATTTGGTCAAGAAATTCCTAAGTTTCAACTGATAAATCAAAATCAAAATAAAGAAAATCAAAACTGATCGATCGGTCAAAAGCTGACACAAGTGAAAAGTTTTTTAAAGGGTCGGGACTTTCAGCTGTTCCATAAACACGTACGTTACCGCCCCAAGGCGAGTCAGAAAAACATTTTACAATGACAGTTTCCATCACGTCTGCAGGCTCCTGAGCCCCAGAAATGGAGGTAATTATGAAATAAACCAGGTTGAGAGAGAAAAAAACATTTATGATAAGATAAACCAGATGGCAGGTTTCAAACCTCCAAAACACAAACATATTTAGCAAGAACAGAGCAGAAAGAAGACAAAGTTTCACATTCAGTCATGATCAGAAAGAGTCTTCAGAATGAGTCAGAATCAAGCAATAAAAAGGTCAAAGGTTGAACACCAGGTGTGAAGAAAGTACCTGCAGAGAGGAGCGGGGAGGAGACCAGGAGGAGTCCACAGACGAGACAGATGCGTCCGATCGGCCATGAATACTGGACTGGCGCCGACATCAAACTTCCTGAAGAGTTAGAGAAAAATCCCCGACATACTTAATATTTTCACACCAAGTTATTCAGAGAATCAACATGCCTCAGGATATTTTTAAATCTAAAACTCCAAGACCGAAGAGTTCATGTTGGTTTCTGGTGTCTCAACCCCATCACATAAAACCAGAGCAGGAGGTTTTGAGGGTATTTCACAAGAACTGAACACACTAACAAAAACACATATTTACACCCATATTAGGACTTTTCATCAACTTTCCTTCATTTTGGCAATTGCTTTGTTCCCCCAACTCTACAAAAGGGTTCTGCCTCATTAGAACCGACTTTTGGTCCATCGGTCTTCATACGACACGAGTTGGTATTTCTACCCCTATTAGGACTTTACATTGACCTGCATTCATTTTAGTATTTTCATTTATGCCTAACCACAACCAAAACTTGATTGACCGCTTTCAAATGCTGGCCAACAGTGCATCCGCTAGCATTATGCCTAGTTATTCCGGCTTCCCAAGCTGTTTCCTTTTGAATATTTTAGATGTGAAATTAGAAAAACATCTACACTTTTCCACAAGCATCCTGGGAGTCACATAGAAATCCATCAATAATGAACCAGTGGTTTAAGGTAATCCAACAAACAACGTTTTTAGTGATTCAGGCCGTTTACGTGACAATGATACAACAAAAATTGAATTTTTGTTCCATTTCTGTTAACACATTTACATGAAGACGTTCTAATTACAATCTTTGTTTTCACACATCGTAAAGGTGTAATGCTCTCGCCACGCCACTAGTTGGTGCTAGGTACTTTAAAACTATGTGTGCATGTATTTTTAAAAAAATAAGTTCTACTTGAAAGCACGTCGATTAGCGTTTCCCCATCAGGTACCGTTCCCCCATCAGGTACCGTTCCCCCATCAGGTACCGTTCTCCCATCAGGTACCGTTCCCCCATCAGGTACCGTTCCCCCATCAGGTACCGTTCCCCCAGATATTGGGGGAAAACACGCACTGTGTGTGTCTGATTAGGGCGCGGTTGGAAAAAACTTTGCAGAAACCCGTTTGAGCTTCATGGTGTCCGTAGTTCTCTAGATAAGAGCGCTGAACAAGCATGCGTGTATTTTACCACCTTTGCGGTGAAGAGACGCTGAGGGAACCGTAACTGATGGGGAAACACGAATTGTAGCAACACCAGCATTGTCACTAGTTTCTTCTTCTTCTGTGGTTTATAGGAAGCAGATATGTTTTGCGTCATACTACGCATGAGCTGCGGATTCCCAGAAACAGAAGATCCATTTACTCTGTTTACAAGACGACGGACACGGTACGTTTCAGAACCGTTGCACTCTGGAACCCGTTCTCAAACTGTGCTGTTGTCAGAGGAAACATTCACTGGTTTCATGTAAATGTGCAGAACAAACAACAAAATTGTGCCACGTAAACAGGAACCTGGGGCTCTGCTTGCTGAGTCACTGGTTGCCATGGTGATTCCCTCCTTTCCGGCGGAGCAGGGGGAGGGGCTAAAGCCCTGCTAGCATGCAAGCAAACGAGAGTCTAAGCTTTAACGGTCACTGAGCTCAAACCACAAACCTCATCATGACATATTTTACCATGAGAGGCAGGAGGTTCTGCTGGTCCCACATCTGAAGGTCTGTGATGTTTAGAGTGTTTTATCTGAGGGCTGCAGGTTAAAACGGCATCGAGTTCAAAGTAAAGCTAACCGTGTTTATACTCTGGTGCATGATTTAGCAGAAACGCACTAAACGGAGCATTTCATGGTAAAACTATCACAATAATAACATTCAGGAACGCGACTGTGCAAATACCAAAACAAATAAAAGCTCAAATGTTTATTCAGTCTTGTGTTTCTCCACATAGAACATATTTAAAGAGTTTTATTTAAAATGCACAATATTTTTTTTGTTTTGCACAGTTTTGACTTAATTACTGCCCTGAATGTGTTATTTCAGCAAACTGCCTTTTTTTGAGTCTGTCTACTCCAATTAATCAATTAATTGACGATTATTTCAATTAATTGTTTCAGCCCTAATTTTGTCATTTGTGCAAAAGAAACAAGAGGAAAAAAATGATTCAAATCGGAAATCCAATCTGCAATGGGAAAAAATATTATCTCAACAAACGATGAATCGTTTCAGGATTATTTTTAAATTATTCAAATGTATTATTTCAACACTTCTGTTTCCAGATCAACAGTTTCTCTTTTTTTGTATTTGTGCATCTACTGCTGACCTTTGCACCTCATCAGGCCACTCACTGGATCAGAGTTAAAATCAACAAATTAAAAAAAATGAACCAAACAGATTTCACCCCCTGAAATGTTTCTGCAGCACAGAGAAAATCAACCCTGATAAATTTCCCCTTTTATTTCAGTTAAATGGATGCAAAATTATTCCAAAGAACTACTTCAAGCTTCTGCAGTAAAACTTTGACATCTTCTCCACTTCAACACGAAACCCAGCCTCGCTGCAACCTTTCAGCCGACTCAAAGTGAAACCCCTCACCTGAGAGTGTTTACAGTTTCGACAGAGCCCATATTGACCCACACTCATCTGGAAAACACGCAGGGCTTCTGAGGCGACGGGTTTCTGCCCCTCTCTCCTTCATTCCCAGACAAACACGGCCTGTGAAGCGCCAGACCTCTGCCAGCATCAAACCAAATGCCACAGTGTGTGAAAATGTGGGTGTGTGGGAGTGTTTTCGCCGCCGTCGGTGTGTGTGTTGGGAGCTTTCATGTCAACAGGGATGCCAGTCATCCCGAGAGCAGCGGCGGGGAGGGCCCGGCGCCACCGCAGCACGAATACGCTAACACCTCCATCTGATGCGACCGCGACCTGCGTGGGCGCGCCGCGTCTTAGTCAGCGCTGATATTAGGCCTGCTGCTGTCAGAACCAGGCAGTCTGCAGAATTTAAGCCACTGATCAAACATTAAAAATGAGAAAATTAGCATCAAATTTGTTTCAGCTGCAGGAAAACTGGGAGAAAATATTTTTGCTGGTCTCAAATTCAGAATAAAGAACAACATAATCTGTGTTGAGTCATAAATGTCAGATTTCCTGCAGACATCAGCGATTCACAGCCGTGAACGAGACGCTGCTGCTTTTCATGCAAGTTGAGCTGAATCAGCCTCTGATGTGACAATTCACGTTTCCAGTAGAGCTGCAACTCAGTTGCCTTAGCAATCAATTATATGGACGATTAATCGATTATTATATCGATTAATTGGATGGAAAAAATGTTCATTCTGCAGATTTTTCATTTAACAACTAATGCAAATTTTTTACAAAACTATATTAAAATATGCAAATAAGCCAATTTTAAAAACCTTTTATTGCCTAAAATGTAACAACAGCAGGATGCATCTGCAGCTAAACGAAAAAAAGTTTAATAATCTGTTGATTTTCAAAAATAATAATAATTGGATAGTAAAAGGTGCTTAATATGAGGGTTTTTTACTGAGTTTGAACCAGATGAAGGTCAAACTGCAACCTGAGTTCTGCATAAAACATGTTAACAGACAAAGAAGATTTTTCTCACCTTAAATGCAAATTGTTTTTATTTTTTGTAAAGTTTGGATTGATTACTGGTCTGACTGTGTTCTTTAAGAAAATGCCCTTTTTTAGAGTCTGTACTCCAGCTAAAGATTAATCAATTACTAAAGTTGACGATTATTTGAATGACCGATTAATCATTTCAACCCTAATTTTCTTTCATCTATAACGTCTTATTTAGAAAATAAGTGAAAAACACAAAGGTTAAAACAGGATCTGGTTTGCCAAAAGAGAAAACAAATTAAAAGGCAGCAGTTTCATTTCTAAGCCTTAAAATCTCCCGAAGTTGCGTAACATTTTACTGACTTTTTCTGCATACTGACATTTCCTCTGGTTCAAACGTTTCCCAGCAGCAGGTTATGGAAACATGCAACACGCGTCATCAGGCTGGATGAGGAGCATCATTTGCAGCTTTGATGGCGTTTTCTAGGAAAAAAACCTTCCGGGACACAGGAAGTGATGCGTTTTGTTTCCAGCCACAACATTCAACTCATGTGGCACAAACACAGGAAGACGAGACGAAGCGTGAGCGACGCTGCTGAAGACAAGAAGAGGAGTTAGGAGGGAAAAACCCTGAGCAGGAAGAAGCTGCAGGACGGACGGCGGAGCCAAGGCGGCTCACATCTAACAAACTGTGTTTATATTAAACCTGCAGTTTGTAGCATCTATAAATATATATATTTTTTTTATTACATGTTTGTTAAATCTGTCACCATGTTGACAGTATTATATGAGTCAGATAATCTGTGAAAAGACTGATCTCCTACACCTCCTCCTGAACAAATGCACCAAAATCCACCAATCAGAGCGAGAAGGGGCTTAGCGCTGTCAATCAACCTGATGTACTCTGCAGAAAATAGACACAGATTTGTGTGTATTTGTAATGAAAACGCTACAATCTGGTTGATCAGTAGCTGCAGCGGGAGGCTGGATGTGTTTACATCGGCTCGCTCCGCGTCTCCAGGTGAAACCCCACAGCGAGGCGTGATGGAGCCCCACGGCTCCACACTCAGCTCTCTGGGACGCAGGATGCTTTGTTTTTGCGCTCATATGTGCAGTCAGCTGTGAGAGAAGCCATTCAGCATGCTTCTGCACACAGAGACAATGCTGACAGTGCATAACGGGATGGGCTTTCACCACATCTGCTCTCTGACACAGATCGGATCAGAGCGATTACACCAAAATAACTTCAAAACACAAGCAGGTGAAGCTTCAAACTGCTTTGTTTTGGGTGGAAGCCGAATCCAAACCGATTTTTTCCTGAACTATTCAGCACTCTGTCATGGAGGGAGTCAGCAGAAAACATGAAGACGCCACTTTTATCCAAAAACGCTTCTGCAACATCAGAGTTTCACTTCTGCTCCTAAAGTTTCATTTTAACCATTATGAATTTCGCACCAGGCTTTCAGTTTGTAATAGCGCACGTTTCTGTTGTACAATCGCATTTTCTATTTAAATAATGCAAGCAGGGCCGGATTCAGGAGGATCTGGGCCCCTGGGCTGAAGCCAGTTTGGTGCCCAAAACATACACCAACTGTATGTTTAAAGTAACTTTATCTACAAATTACTTTAAATTGATCGTCTTTTGTTGTTGTTTTTAAAGCACAGTTTGAAGCATTAGAGAATGGAAAAAATGTAAAAACACTCAATTAATTTAAAGTTTACTTTTTTGCAACAATTCATTAAAATGTGCACGTTTTTTGGACGGAAACAGAAACGTCACAGGTACATAACTAGTTTTTCTGAATTTATCCTTTAAAATTTCTAGAAATGCATTTCTCCAAAACAACAACAAAAAAATGTAAATCCCATCATAAGTTGCCAATATTGTGGTGGTAAACAAAACATCCTTTAGCATGCTAAAAGGGCTAACCCATTCAAATGTCCACCTAGCTTAACAATCAATTATAATTAGCATTTATAAAATATGGACGAGCAAAATATCAGAATTAACATGAATCAGTTGTATATGTCGACTGAAACAACCAGTGGTTTTTTCTTCATATTGATAATCATGTTTTTTGTTGTTTCAGTGTTTAAAAATATATATAATGTCATAAAATACTTGTTTTCAGCCTTTAAAGGAGTATAAATATAGGTTATCGGGCCAAAGTTTCACATCGGTGCTTATCTGGGGTAAAACAGACAAACCGTGTGGGTTGGGCACCAAACCACATCCTCCTGAAGCGGCCCTGCACAGACCCTCAGCTCATCAGCTCCAGTCCATCTGCATTAATCCATTAGTTTGTTTTTGCTCCTCTTCACCCTGAATCCAACTATATTCACTCAATAATCAATAAAACAGGTTTACTCCTTATCAACACCCAGTAAGACCAGATCAGACCCTTTAACTGGTTTCACCGAGGATAACTGGAAACATGGGGAAAAAAAGTCAAACTGGGTTTTTTTTAAAGCTCCGTTTGGTTTCTGTAAATAAATGAGGGAATAAACTGAAATGAAACAGGAGAGCAGAAGCTTTCAGTTCTGTTGGTTTTATAGAAATACCAACAAATCAAAAAGGTGTTTCGTGTCTGAACGTAAAGGCGAAGGAAAACGTTTTACCTGTGGGGCGGCAGCGCGGAGGGGCTGGCAGGCGGACTCCCGGTTCGGTTCGGACTCCCGGTTCGGTTCCGGCAGGCGGACTCCCGGTTCGGTTCGGACTCCCGGCTCGGTTCGGACTCCCGGTTTGGTTCGGACTCCCGGTTCGATTCGGACCCCGGCTCGGTACGGACTCCCGGTTCGGTTCGGACTCCCGGCTCGGTTCCAGGCTCTGAATGGGAACGAGGCGGTCAGCTGACTGTCTCTGCTCCTGCTCAGCAACAAGTGAGACCTTTTCGGCTTTGACTCATTTATCAGCTGCGCTTCGCAGCGACTCCTCGGCCTCTGATTGGCTGCTGGCGGATAAGCCCCGCCCCCGGCGCGGCGCCGTCCCTTCTGTTCACCACGCAGAACCACATAGAAAAGGGGAACTGTGGCCAGATAGCGCATTTAAAAATAAATATATAAGTTGAGATACCCGGAAGGAGAACAGTCATCTCAGACTTCCTGCTGCTGACTTTTACCCAGAAGGACTAAAAACAAACTCAGAGGCTGAGAAAATGTTCAAAGAACTGGTGCAAACAACCTGAAAGGTATTTGTTCAAAACTGCAAAAAAATAAACAAAATCTTGAGATTCAGTGAGCTGAAGCTGGAAAATTAGCCTTCGCATTCATGAAGAATAGACTCCCTGAACTGATTCATGAATGAACAGATTCACGACTGAACTGATTCATGAATGAACAGATTCACGACTGAACTGATTCATGAATGAACAGATTCAGGAAATCTGATTCTTTACTAAACAGATCCATGAACAGATTCCCGACTGATCTGATTCATGGATGAATAGGTTCCTGACTGAACAGGTTCATAAATGTGCACTACAAACTGTACTTGTTTTGGTTTTGAGTTTTTGCAGTGTACTGCACTCAGGTTGGTTCATCCTTTAGTTTCAACATTTTGCTCTGTGTCAAATTCACATTAAATCCCAATAAATTTATTAAAAACCAGGTGGGCATTAAGATCAGGTGGGTTCATCCAGAAACGGACCGGAACCAGAACATTTTACATTCTGCTTTGCAGCTGCAGCAAAAAGGTTTGATGTTTGATGTGGATCTTCTGGTTTCCAGAAGAACCACAAACGCCCAGCTGTCCTGCGGTAAACAACGACACAACTCCTCATTAAAGGGGCGCTCCGTCCTGTCCGCCTGCAGCGGCAGCGGCTGCAGCAACAGATGCAGCAGCAGCAGCAGCTTCCACCCAGAAGGCGGAAGTGCTAAAAATACCAACCTGTGCTGACTCTGCCTGTTGCCTGTAAGTCGGCGTGGAAACAGATTTTTTTTTTCTGGGTTTCCACTGAAAGTTGCGTCAGAAAGCAGGTGAGAAACCGACAGGTAGAGCGGCGACCTCTGAACAGGAGAGAACGTCACCAATCCTCAGGAGAAATAAAGCAATAAAACAACCCCGACTTTTAATTCATGTTTTAATAAAGAAAAAGAACATTTCAGAAAATCCATTTCAAACACGCTAAACGTTTTAAAATAAAGTTTTGAAGGTCAAACTTTGGAAAATTCTGCTTTAGGACTCAAATACAAACATCCTGTAAAAAGTCTTCACTCCTTTTGGTGCTTTTACTTTTTATTACTTTTACAAATCATCCTGTTCAGGGCTGCAGCTAACGATTATTCTAGTAATCAAACATTCTGACGATTAATCGATTAAAATTTGGCACATTCTGCTAAATTTCCATTTAACAATGCAGGTAAGATTATTTTATACAATAGTAGAAATGCACTAAAAGATGCAAATGAAAAACTGAATTCTGTTTTAAATAAGAAAAACATTTTATTGCTGAAAATTCAATAAAAAAAATTGAAAACAAAGCTGTAATTTTGTATTTTTTGCAGAATGTGAGGAGTTCTGGATAAAGCATTTCTACAGACATAAAAGTTTTTCTTAAATATAAAATAAAAAATGTTTTTTTTTTTTTTACAGTTCTGGTTTAATTACTGAACTGAATGTTCTTTATGCAAACAGCCTGTTTTTTAAAATGATTCGGTACTAAATTAGCTGACGATTATTTCAATAAATGATTAATCGTTTCAGCCTTAATCATGTTTAATAAAATTTTGCTTTTCTGACAAAATAAAGTGAAAACTGATTTCTACAAAACAATGAGAAATAAATGAAAATGAGACTTTAAATAAACAACTTATTCCTGTTTAAAGTGACTGAAGTGATTCAAACCGTCAGCAGGTTGCAGAAAAGCACAAACATAATCAGCTCTAATAAAACATTTAAAACTCAACATTGTCACATTATTTACCAAAATGAACGACTTTAAGTTTTCAGCTGCAGCCGTGTCTTTAAAGCCAGGAACTGGATCCACTGGTCTCATGATTTAATGTCAATGAAACTGAACGTTTTCCTCCACACTTCCTGATTCTGTCATCATTTCCTCTTTGGGCACCAGATTCCCTAAACCAGGGGTGTCCAAAGCGCGGCCCGGGGCCCATTTGTGACCCTTAGAAGGGATTCTGCGACCCCGATTCAAGTTTAGGCCTCCAACACAGACATTCTGGACACTATTTGTCATTCAGAGAAATATTTCAAAATCGTCTTCAAATGGAAAACGTTGGTGCAGCACAAAGTTTTCTCCTATAGTCAGCGCAAGTCTAAGTTTTGTTCCTCTTATGTGGCGAAGTTGGACTATAAACATTCAGCAACATTGAGAGAAAAGACAAATCCATTCATTAAAGTGACTTCCTGACTCACTCTGGGTGATAAAACACCCGACTGTTGGTTGTTCTACGAAAACATTCAGGGTTGAATTTAATGCTGAAGAGGTAAAAATACAAATATTCCAGAAAGTACTTTAAATTTGGCAGATTAGGTGAAAGGTTCTGACACCTGGACCCTCAATAATCTGATAACATTCTGCACCGGAGAGGGAAACATATCTAAACTCCCTCCAGTATTTCTTTAAACAACCTAATTTATTTCTTGATGTGAACAGAACAGAGACAGTGTCATCATTTCAACAAAACATAGCATTTGCATAAACTCTTAATGTGAATTTATGTTTTTACAATAAAATTGATACAAATTCAGCTTCTATGCACCACAAATCTGGAACAAACTTCCAGAAAACTGCAAAACAACCGAAACACTGAGTTCCTTCAAATGAAGACTAAATACAAAAATGTTTAGAGTTAATTTGATTCACAATAAATGGAATATTGACCAAAACATTTGAGGTGTGTTGATTTGGATGATGGCATTCAGCAAATTGACATTTTGCAGTGAATTCTTCATGGTAAACCTCAGCACTTTGAGGTTTGGTTCCTCCAGGTCAGAGGCCTTTATTTTGAACAAACTGGCCGCTGACTGGTCAGTTGCTGAAAAACCCGTTGAACTGATCAACAGTTCTTACGTCGAACATTTCATCCGAGACATTTGCACAACTGAAAGACGCCGTAAAGGAAGCAGCTAATTGACGGCAACGTCACTGCAACCACAGATGGAAAACCACATTTTCAGAAAATGTCTCCCCTGAACAAAGATCATTTTTCCTAAACGAAGCTGCTCTGCATCTAAAAACTGATTAATGACGTTTGAGAAACCACCAGCTTAGACAAAAGACTTCTTCAAAGTTTCTGCAGTCTTATAAATCATTTAAAATAAACCACAAAGACTGTTTGTTTCCAACATCAACTATTAAAAAACATACTTTACTAGATTTAAGACTCAACATAAAAATACAAAATGCATTTTGTGATGCATTTCTGTTAGCAGATAAATGCAGAAAAACTTGGTTTGATTGAAGGAACAAGGAAGCTGAATTAGGAATGGAAACGACGGCCACAGCCGAGTGAGAGGAATCCAACAAAGAATCATCTGAAAGGAATGTCAACTTTAACTTCTGCAGACTCTTCACTTCCAGCCTGGAGGAAAATATATGGATATTTTTGCACATTTCAAAGTTTTCTTTGTGTCTTTTAGCACCTTTACTGTTGCTAAATTATCTGACTTTCATGTGGAAATGTGAATATTTACTAAAGAAAACTTGAATTTAATGACAAAACCCTCATTTACTTACTCCTGTTTGTCGTCTCACAGACAATGAGAAATGCTGACTTTCAGAATGTTTCTTCCTCATTCAATAATAATTACATCCGTTTAGCATAAATGCTGCTTCATACCTTCTGATTTTTTGTTAAACTTTTCCATTTCGCTCGGCTACACTAAGCTAGCTACGCTGGCTTCATAAATCAGAAAGATGAGCATCACAAAGATTTTAATGTTATCTTAAGTTTTATATTATAGCAATTATTGAAAAACTGACTATTAAAATAAAAAATGCTTGAATTCCTTTTAATTTTTGCATCGTTTTTCTGTTCAGTTTATTAACACTGTTGCGTCTCTTTGTATGATGGGTGACGGTTATTTCACGTTTCTACCACTTCAACCTTTTGTAGTTTCACTTCTTTATTTAACTTCTGCTGATATTACCACCAAACTCCAGACCAGCAAATATATTCCAGATTATTTTCAATTTATTTAGATTCTTTCGTGAAACATATTTAAGCTGTGATTGAAAAGTAAGAAAGCATCATTATCCACAGAAAACACGTTTTTTACTGATGGGGTTGAAAAGCTGCTCAGCGAGGAAGAAGCCATTTTTAAAGGAACTCAGCGAGAGAGATCTTGATTTTTGAAGGTACTGAAGGTAAAAGCTAAGAGTTTAGCCTTGCTTGTAAACATGAGAACACTCTAAAAACCAGGGAGGTTCTGCTGCAGGAGGAACTGGTGCACTTCACAAAAGAGATTGCATCATTTAAGAAAATATCTTGTGGAAATATTGAAGCGACAAGCAGGAAGTTAAAGTGTGGACAAAGTCAAGGTTTTTAAGTGTTCATCACAAAACCCTGTTAGTTTTATTAAAAATTTGTAAACAGAGTTAAAAAGTTGTGTGTGATCAAGACGATCCAGAACCCTGACCCAGTTAGACCGGTTCCGTCAGGAGGAATGAGCCAGATTTAACAGAGTTTAACTAAAACTAACGAAACAGTCATAAACTTGCCAATTCTTTTTAAAAATTGTATTAACCCTGAAACACAGGAAACATGAATGTCAGGCAGTGAGGAAATGTCTTAATACTAGAAACATTTGGTCCCGGGTGTGAAATCCTCTGCCAGGCGGTTGATCTGCGTTAGAAATGAGTCAAAACTTTTTAAACGTCACGGCAGCCGGTTGGGCCGAACGGAGATCAGAACCTGAACCACTGGAAATAAAGTGACACATTTTCAGAAACTGTGCCATGAAATTCTGAGGATTTTCATAATTATTTATCGTCATCAATCAAAATATTGATATGGAACAAGACCAGAAAACGAGATACAACTTGGAAATAAAACGATTAATCATGATTAATCAGTCAGTGAAGCAATTGTCAACTAATTTAGTAATCAATTAATCGTTAACACTAAAATAATTTAGGATAAATGTGAGAAAACAATAATAAAAAAAGTTAAAGGATGCCACCTGGATTTTAGTTTGTCTTTGATTCAATCTACTGTTTTTATGATGCTACACCTGTTATATTTCTGCTCTCTGGTTTTATTCTTTTTAATATTTATTTATGTTTTCACAAAACAAAAGCTGGATAGAGACAGAAGGAACATTTTTCATGCAAATCCACACAGGCTGAATTGAAATAATTTCCCTTTTTCTCGCTCTTTCTGTCGGCTACGCTACAGACGTTGCCATGGCGACTGACAACACCACCACTTTATGTTTCAGGATTCAACAGCAAAAAAAAAAACAACTCAAACATTTCCCACTCAAAAAGGAGAACATCCAGTTAGTTACAGTTGTATGTTTTTAGGTTTGATGTTTATTTTGCGATTATTAAGTTGTGGCAGATTAGCTAGAGCTGCTATAAGCTAAGCTAACACAGCGGTGGCTGTTTAAATTAGCTGAACACCTGCTCTACTGATGATCTGTCAGAGTTGGAGTTTAGGTTTCCTTTTTTATTCTAACTGAATAGAAACACCAAAAATCACATCTACATGTTATTGTTGTCAAAGTCAAGCTAGCATAACTGACCTACTTCCTCAATATTTTTTAAATTAAAACTTTTCCTGACCTTGTTATTTTGTTGTCCTAATCTTGACTGTTTTTCTTTTATATATCAGGTGTACATTTAAGATTTTGCGAGTTATATTGCTTCCTGTTATTGGTTTTAGCTGTTATAACTTAAAAGTTAAAACCACTGCTAGTCATCATCAGATAGCAGCTTTCTGCCCTCATGTGCTTGTGACATCACGCTGCAGCGGATCCGTAGAACAGCTGTTAGTGTTTACAACCAACAGGAATCACTTAATCAATACAACAGATTGAGTTTACATGGTGCTAATCTGGTCTTCCGGATGTGGAAGACCAAACAGTTTATTTTATTTACAGTTCAGGCACCAAATCAGACAGATAAACCTGCAGACGTCCTCTGAGGACGCCTGACACCCCGGCTGCTGGTTCAGGAATACCCCAGAGTGGCATTTATTGGAGAAAAAGTGTCATTCAGAAACAAAACAGGTCAATTTTATCTGCCGTTTACTGTAAAAACAGTTTGTTAGTAGCACAAGACGTAAAAAAACCAAAAACATCACAAAAGATCAAGAAGTTTGAGTTTTTTAGTTCATTTTCTACAGTGAAAAAATTAAATATATATATATAAAAAAAATCAAACATAAAGTAAAGCCTATAGTTCTAAAAAATGCTACAGTTATTAAAAAATAAAGAAGAAATGAGTTAAATTTGACCTGGTGTTCTGGGACTGTGTGCTGATTGGTTAATGCTCCCGTAGCGTCTCTTCTAAAGCGTTTAGTGTTGCAGCTCCTGTGCATCTCATCACCAGTGCTCGATACGTTTCACTCTGTACACTGCAAAAACTCAAAATCTCACCAAGTCTTTCTGGGTAGTTTCTAGTGCAAATATCTTATTACACTTGAAATAAGAGAAAATAACTTATAAGCAACTTTACAGCAAAATACAGGAGCTTGTTTATCACTTCAGCATAAGACTCCCTTTATAGATGGCTGATAAATAGATATGTTATTCATTCATCTATAAACACTTAATAAATCATCAATAACTGTTGTACTAAGAATGAGAAGGAGATGTTATGCCAAAAATACATTTGCAAATGCTTATTGTTCTATTTAAAGGTAATCTGAAATATTCAGTACAACTCTAGATAATAATTATGGCATAATTAACAGTTATTAATGATTTATAAAGTGCTTAAAGATGAATTAATGAGATAGCTATGAATTACAATAAGGGGAGCCTTATTGTAAAGGAAAAAGTACCAATTCTACTGGGAGATTATTTCATTTAGACAAATGTCTTGTTATAAATTAAGTTATCTGTCAGTTTAACTTGTCCTGCTTTTAATCAATTTTAGCAAATTATTTACATCAGACAAGCTCCTTTATTTTGCTGAAAAGTTATTTTTGAGTTAGTTTGTTTTATTTCAACTGTATTGAAATATTTGCACTTCAAACTATGCAAAAATATTTGGTAAGATTTTGTGCGTTTGCATCGTAATAAACAAAATACAACAATCACAAAAACAGAAACAGGTAAATTACCAACGCTTTCTCCATGTTCACCGTTTTTACACAGGAATATTAGGAAATAAGTGGAAGAAAAAAAGTCCTCTGCTACCATGACTCCAGTGTTTACATGTTCACTTAGTGTGTTTTTGCTCGTTTACAACAGGAAGCTAGGATAATTATGGCTACAAAATACAGTCCGAGTCCAAAGGTCGCCGCTGTCGGTAGTAAATTCAGGGGTTCAGAGCTCGGGATCAGAGTCTGTAGTGGAAACGTTTGCAGATTGTCAGTAAGTGAGATTTAAAAAGTTACTCCAACCGTCACCGACGCCTTCGAACCCGGCTGTACACCAAAAAAAAGAAAAAGAGCCTTTTACTGCGTCCAGAAACACACGATGTCACACTCATTCACCCACGCATTCGTCGTTATTGCCTCTGATTCGGGGAGCGCGCTCCCCACAGTTCAGTGACTCACACCGGATGAGGAGAATACTCCCGCACGGCCTGGGCTCCCGCTGCGGGAGTATTCTGATCCGCCTGAGTCGCCTTCACAGCCCCGGAGGTGTGGAGCGCCGCGCTTCATCTCATCCTGTTCTGCCGCATCAGGGGGACGATGCAGGACGGCGGGCCGGCCTTGGACAGGAACTGCTGCTTCAGGAGCTCGCTGGCCGTCGCCCTCTGAGCCGGATCACGCACCAACATCCGGTCCAGGAAGCCTTTGAGGAGAGGGGACACCTGCAGGGAAACATTTATTTATTTTATAGGACGATAATTATGTATTTAGTTAGTTATGTATATTCAGATTGTCTGAAAATGCTAAGTTATATATATATATATATATATATATATATTCAGCAATATATTATTACTTGCAGATTTATGTACAATTGTGATTTTTCTGGGTTTTAAACATTTTTTAATGAGTTTTTCTGTGTGCTCCGGTGGTCAAATGATGACATTTCATTCCCAATTTCACTGTCATGTCTCAACGACAATAAAATAAATCTAAGTCTATTTTATGCAATAAATAGACACTTAAAAAAAATCCTGAACATTTCATCATTCTAGCTCCGCAGTCATTTGGAGAACCTCAAGGCTCAGTATTAGGATCCATTGTCTTCTTCACTTGGACAGAGCTTAAACCAGGGGTGGCGAACTCCAGGCCTGGAGAGCCGCAGCCCTGCAGCTCTTAGATGTCTCCCTGGTCCAAAACAGCTGAATCAAGTAGCTGAATCACCTCCTAAGTGCAGTCAAGTTCTCCAGAGTTCTGCTAATGACCTCATTATATGACTCAG